>JABUQX010015891.1:0-19471 GCA_015478945.1 Trachelipus rathkii | reverse complement strand
AAGGAAATTCTCACGTAGGGTTTGTTATAAAATCCGTAAGATTCGTTTTCTTTTTTAGAAAAAACCACACGCACCCTCAATTTAACACCCCAATGTTACGTAATGTTTTTTCCCTTATGTTCTTTGGAAAAAGTATATCTTTCTAGTAAAACTTTACGTTCGAGAGAACCAGTAAAATTTTACGTGAGGTTTTCCTGTCTGTAGTGGACGCTCCGAGTGCGGCGAAGGAATAGCTCGAATAAAATATTACGTAATTTTTTCGTTTTCTTAATGGAAAATCTCACGATAGGCGTTGTGTTTTGAAAATCCGTAAGATTCGTTTCTCTTTTTTTTAAAAAACCACACGCTACACTCATTAACACAAATGTTACGTAAGTTTTTTCTTTATGTCGTGGAAAAAAGTGATTTTTTTAAGTAAACTTTACGTTCGAAAGAACCATAAAAATTTACGTGAGGTTTTCCTTTTTTTAGCGTAAGAAAATCAATATTAGCTCGAATAAAACTATTACGTAAGTTTTCGTTTTCTAGTGGAAAATCCTCAGGTAGGTTTGATTTTTAAAATCCGTAAGATTCGGTTCTTTTTTAACAAAAACCACACGCTACACTCAATTAACACAAAATGTTAACGTAGTTTTTTCCTTATTGTCGTGAGAAAAAAAAGTGATTTTTTTAAGTAAAACTTTACGTTCGAATGAACCAGTAAAATTTTACGTGAGGTTTTCCTTTTTTAGCGTAAGAAAATCCATATTAGCTCGAATAAAAATATTACGTAAGTTTTCGTTTTCCTCAGTGGAAAAATTGTCAGGTAGGGTTGTTTTAAAAAATCCCGTAAAGATTCGTTTCTTTTTTAACAAAAACCACACGCTACACTCAATTAACACAAATGTTACGTAAGTTTTTTCCTTATGTCGTGGAAAAAGTATTTTTTTTAAGTGAAACTTTGCGTTCGAATGAACCAGTAAAATTTTACGTGAGGTTTTCCTTTTTTAGCATAAGAAAATCCATATTAGCTCGAATAAAAATATTACGTAAGTTTTTGTTTTCCTTATGGAAATTCTCACGTAGGGTTGTTTTAAAATCCGTAAGATTCGTTTCTCTTTTTAACAAAAACCACACGCTACACTCAATTACACAAATGATCTCACGTAAGTTTTTTCCTTATGTCGTGGAAAAAGTAATTTTTTTAAGTAAAACTTTGCGCTCGAATGAGCCAGTAAAATTTTACGTGAGGTTTTCCTTTTTTTAGAGTAAAAAATCCATATTATCTCGAATAAAAATATTACGTAAGTTTTTCGTTTTCTTAATGGAAATTCTCACGTAGGGTTTGTTTTTAAAATCCGTAAGATCGTTTCTTTTTTAACAAAAAAACACACGCACACTCACATAACACAAATGTTACGTAGTTTTTTCTTATGTCGTGAAAAAAGTGATTTTTTTAGGTAAAACTTTACGTTCGAATGAACCTGTAAATTTTTACGTGAGGTTTTCCTTTTTTAGCCGAAGGAAAATCCATATTAGCATCGATTTAAAAAGTTATAACGTAGTTTTTTCGTTTCTTAAGTGAAAGATCACACGTAGGGCTTGTTTCTAAATCCGTAGATTCGTTTCATTTTTTAACAAAAAACCACACGCTTTAACACTCAATTAACACAAATTTACGTAAGTTTTTCCTTTATGTCGTGGGAAAAATGATTTTCTTTAATAGTAAACAACTTTACGTCTCGAACTGAACCAGTATAAATTTTTAACTGATTTACTCCTTCTTTAGCGTAAGAAATCCATATTAGCTCGATCATAAAACATATTACGTAAGTTTTTTCGTTTTCTTAATGGAAAATTCTCACGTAGGGTTTTGTTTTAAAATCCGTAAGATTCGTTTCTTTTTTAACAAAAACCACACGCTACACTCAGATTAAACAAGTGTTACGTAAGGTTTTTTCCTTATGTCGATGGAAAACAGTGGATTATTTTTTAAGTAAAAGCTTACACTTCGAAAACCAGTAAAATTTTACGTGAGGTTTTCCTTTTTTAGCGTAAGAAAATCCATGTTAGCTCGAATATAATTAAAATATTACGTAAGTTTTTCGTTTCCTTAATGGAGAATTTCTCACGTAGGGTTTGTTTTAAAATCTGTAAGATTCGTTTCTTTTTTAACAAAAACCACACGCTACACATCAATTAACACAAAATGTTACGTAAGTTTTTATCCTTAATGTCGTGGAAAAAGTGTAATTCATCTTTTTTAGGTAAAGCTTTACCTGTTCGAATGAACACCCTGTAAATTTTTACGTGCAGTTTTTCCTTTTTTAAGCGCTAGGAAAATCCATAATTAGCTCGAAATAAAAATATTACGTAAGTTTTTCGTTTTCTTAATGAAATTTTCACGTAGGCGTTTGTTTTTAAAATCCGTAAGCATTCGTTTCTTATTTTAACAAAAACCACCACGCTACACTCAATTAACACAAATGTTACGTTAAGTTTTTTTCCTTATGTCGTGGAAAAGGTGATTTTTTTAAGTAAAAACTTTACGTTCGAATGAAACAGTAAAATTTTTACGCGAGGTTTTCTTTTTTAGCGTTAAGAACATCCATATTAGCTCGAATAAAATTATTACGTAAGTGTTTCGTTTTCTTAATGGAAATTCTCACGTAGGCGTTTGTTTTTAACATCCGTAGATTCATGTGTGTTTTAACAAAAACCCACACGCTACACTCAAAATAAACACAAATGTTACGTAAGTTTTTTCCCTTATGTCGATAAAAACAGTGATTTTTTACACGTAAAATACTTTCGTTCGAATTGAACCCAATAAATTTTACGTGAGGTTTTTCTTTTTTAGCGTAGGAAAATCCATATTAGCTCGGATAAAAATATTACGTAAGTTTTTCGTTTTCTTAATGGAAATTTTCTCCCACGTAGGGTTTGTTTTAAAATCCCGTAGATTTCGTTTTCTTTTTTTAACAAAAACACACACGCTACACTCAATTAAAACAAATGTTACGTAAGTTTTTCCTTATGTCGTGGGAAAAAGTGATTTTTTTAGGGTTAAACAACTTTACGCTTCGAATGAACCTGTAAAAATTTTTACGTGAGGTCTTCCTTTTTTTATGCGTAAGAAAATCCATTATAGCTCGAATAAAAATTTTACGTAAGTTTTTTCGTTTTTCTTGAATGAAAATTCTCACGTAGGTTTGTTTTAAAATCCGTAAGATTCCTTTCTTTTTTAACAAAAACCACACGCTACACTCAATTAACACAAAAGTTACGTAAGTTTTTTTTCCTTAGTCGTGGAAAAATGATTTTTTTAAGTAAACTTTACGTTCGAATGAACCAGAGTAAAATTCTACGTGAGGTTTTCCTTTTTTAGCGTAAAAAAATCCATATTAGCTCGAATAAAATATTACGTAAGTTTTTCTTTTTTCTTAATGGAAATTCTCACGTAAGGTTTGTTTAAAAATCCGTAAGATTCGTTTCTTTTTTTACAAAAACCACACGCTACACTCAATTAACACAAATGTTACGTTAGTTTTTTCCTTATGTCGTGTGAAAAAGTGATTTTTAAGTAAAAACCTTTACGTTCGAATGAACCAGTAAAATTTACGTGATGTTTTCCTTTTTAGCGTAAGAAACTCCATATTAGCTCGAATAAAAATATTACCTAAGTGTTTCGTTTTCTTAATGGAAATTCTTCGGTAGGGTTTTGTTTAAAAATCCGTATGATTCGTTTCTTTTTTACCAAAAACCACACGTCACACTTAATTACATAAATGTTACGTAAGTTTTTCCTTATGTCGTGGAAAAAGTGATTATTTTAAGTAAAACATTACGTTCGAATGAACCGGTAAAATTTTACGAGGTTTTCTTCTTTAGCGTAAGAAAATCCTCATTAGCTCGAATAAAAATATTACGTAAGTTTTTTCGTTTTCTTAATGGAAATCTATCGTAGGTTATTTTAAAAAATCGCGTCAGATTACGTTTCTTTTTCACAAAAACCACACGCTACAACTCAATTACACAAAATGTTACCTAAGTTTTTTCCTTATGTCGTGGAAAATTGATTTTTTTTAGGTAAAACTTTACGTTCGAATGAACCTGTAAATTTTTACGTGAGGTTTTCCTTTTTTAGCGTAAGAAAATCCATATTAGCTCGAATAAAAACTATTACGTAAGTTTTTCAGTTTTCTTAATGGAAATTCTTCGGGTAAGGTTTGTTTTAAAATCCGTAAGATTCGTTTCATTTTTTACAAAACCACACGCTACACTCAATTTACACAATGTTACTTAAGTTTTTTCCTTATGTCGTGGAAAAAGTATTTTTTTTTTTTTTTTTTTTCATTTCAAGGTAAAACTTTACGTTCGAATGAACCAGTAAAATTTTTACGCGAGGTTTTCCTTTTTTAGCGTAAGAAAATTCATATTAGGTCGTATAAAAATATTACGTAAGTTTTTCGTTTTCTTAATGGAAATTCTCACGTAGGGTTTGTTTTAAAATCCGTAAGATTAGTTTCTTTTTTTAACAAAAAGCTTACACGCTACCCCAATTAACATAGATGTTACGTATATTTTTCCAAATTTCATGTACTCTTTTATTTTTTTAAGTAAAACTTATTGTTCGAATTGAACCAGTAAAATTTTAAGTGAGGTTTTCCTTTTTTAGCGTAGAAAATCCATATTAGCTCGAATAAAATATTACGTAAGTTTTTCGTTTTTCTTAATGGAAATTCTCAGGTAGGGTTTGTTTTAAAATCCTGTAAGATTTCGTTTCTTTTTTTAACCCAAAAACACACGCTACACTCAATTAACACCAATGTTACGTAAGTTTTTTCTTTGTCGTGAAAAAGTGATTTTTTTTAAGTAAAACTTTACGTTCGAATGAACCAGTAAAATTTTAAGTGAGGTTTTCCTTTTTTAGTGTAAGAAAATCCATATTAGCTCGAATAAAATAATTACGTAAGTTTTTCGTTTTCTTAATGGAAATTCTCACGTAGGGTTTGTTTTAAAATCCGTAAGATTCGTTTCTTTTTTAAAAAACCACACGCTACCCTCAATTAACACAAATGTTACGTTAAGTTTTTTCCTTATGTCGTGGAAAAAGTGATTTTTTTAAGTAAAACTTTACGTTCGAATGAACCAGTAAAATTTTACTTGAGGTTTTCCTTTTTTAGCGTAAGAAAATCCCTATTAGCTCGAATAAAAATATTACGTAATTTTTTCGTTTCCTTTAATGGAAATTCTCACGTAGGGTTTGTTTTAAAATCCGTAAGATTCGTTTCTTTTTTAAAAAACCACACGCTACACTCAATTAACACAAATGTTACGTAAGTTTTTTCCTTATGTCTTGGAAAAAGTGATTTTTTTTAGGTAAAACTTTACGTTCGAAAGAACTAGTAAAATTTTACGTGAGGTTTTCCTTTTTAGCGTATAAAATCCATATTAGCTCGAATAAAGTATTACGTAAGTTTTTTCGTTTTCCTGTGGAAATCTCAGGTAGGGTTTGTTTCTAAAATTCCGTAGATTCGTTTCTTCTTTTACAAAAACCAACAGCGCTACACCAATTAACACAAATTTTACTAAGTTTTTTTCTTATGTCGTCGAAAAAGTAATTTTTGTAAGTAAAACTTTACATTCGAATAAAAACCAGTAAAATTTTACGTGAGGTTTTCCTTTTTTAGCGTAAGAAAATCCATATTAGCTCGAATAAAAATATTACGTAAGTTTTTCGTTTTCCTAGTGGAAATTCTCAGGTAGGGTTTGTTTTAAAATCCGTAAGATTCGTTTCTTTTTTAACAAAAACCACACGCTACACTCAATTAACACTAAGTCACCTAAGTTTTTTCCTTTATGCGATGGAAAAAGTGATTTTTTAAGTAAAATTTTACGTTCGAATGAACCAGTAAATTTTACGTGAGGTTTTCCTTCTTTTAGCATAAGAAATTCCATATTAGCTCGAATAAAAATATTACGTAAGTTTTTCGTTTTCTTACGTAATATTTTTATTCGAGCTAATATGGATTTTCTTACGCTAAAAAAGTAAAATTTTACTGGTCATTCGAACGTAAAGTTTTACTTAAAAAAAATCACTTTTTCCACGACATAAGGAAAAAACTTACGTAACATTTGTGTTAATTGAGTGTAGCGTGTGGTTTTTGTTAAAAAAGAAACGAATCTTACGGATTTTAAAACAAACCCTACGTGAGAATTTCCATTAAGAAAAGGAAAAACTTTGCGTAATATTTTATATAGAGCTAATATGCGATTTCTTTACGTAAAAAAAAGGAAACACCCACGTAATTTTACTGAGTCATTCGAACGTTTAAAGTTTTACTTAAAAAAATCACTTTTTCCACGACATATATTAAAAAACTTACGTAACATTTGTGTTAATTGAAGTTGTATGCGTGTGGTTTTGTGTTAAAAAAGAAACGCAATCTTACGGCGATTTTTAAAACAAACCCCTTACGTGAGAATTTCCATTAAGAAAAGGAAAACATTAACGTAATATTTTTTTCGAGCAAATATGGATTTTCTTACGCTAAAAAGGAAAACCTCACGTAAAATTTTTACTGGTTCATTCGAACTTAAAGTTTTTACTTAAAAAAATTCATTTTTCACGACATAAGGGAAAAAAAGTTACGTAACATTTGTATAAATTGAGTTTAGCGTGTTGGTTTTGTTAAATAAGAAACGGAATCTTAACGAATTTAAAACAAACCACTTACGTGAGAATTTTCATTAAGAAAACGAAAAACTTACGTAGATATTTTTTATTCGAGCTAATATGGATTTTCTTACGCTAAAAAAAGCGAAAAAAAAAAACCCCTTTTTTTTTTTAAAAGTAAAAATTTACAGGTTCATTCGAACGTAAAGTGTTACTAAAAAAAATCACTTTTTTCACACATAAGGAAAAACTTACGTAACATTTGTGTTAATTGAGAGTGTAGCGTTTGGTTTTTGTTAAAAAAGAACCGAATCTAACGGATTTTAAAACAAACCCTACGGGAGAATTTCCATTAAGAAAAGGAAAAACTTACGTAATATTTCTCTTCGAGCTAATATGAATTTTCTTACGCTAAATAAAGATAAAAACCTTCCACGTAAAATTTTACTTATTTCATTTCGAACGGAAGATTTTACCTAAAAAAATCACTTTTCCACGACATAAGGAAAAAACTTACGTAACATTTGAGTTTTTTTGAGTGTAGCGTGTGGTTTTTGTTAAAAGAGAAAGAATCTTTAGGATTTTAAAACAAACCCTACGTGAGAATTTCCATTAAGAAAACGAAAACTTACGTAATATTTTTTATTAGAGCTAATATGATTTTCTTACGCTTTTTTTAAAAAAGGAAAACCTCACATAAAATTTTACTATAACATTCGAACGTAAAATTTTACTAAAAAAATCACTTTTTCCACGAAATAAGGTAAAAAACCTACGAAACATTTGTGTTAATTGAGTGTAGCGTGTGGTTTTTGTTAAAAAAGAAACAATTCTTACGGATTTTAAAACAAACCCCACGTGAGAATTTCCACGACAAAAGGAAAAAACTTACGTAATTATTTTATTCGAAGAGCTAATATGGATTTTCTTACGCTTAAAAAAGGAGGAAAACCTCACGTAAATTTTTACTGTTCATTTGAACGTAAAGTTTTACTTAAAGAAATGACTTTTTCACGACATAAGGAAAAAACTTACGGGATATTTGTGTTAATTGAGTGTGCGTGTGGTTTTTGTTGCATTAGAGACGGCTGTTAGGCTGAATGAAAGAAAAGGTACGTTAGGC
This sequence comes from Trachelipus rathkii, assembly GCA_015478945.1. Taxonomy (NCBI): domain Eukaryota; kingdom Metazoa; phylum Arthropoda; class Malacostraca; order Isopoda; family Trachelipodidae; genus Trachelipus; species Trachelipus rathkii. Next base: position 11,690 of record JABUQX010015891.1, on the reverse strand, counting down.
GAGACGCAATTAAGAAAACGGAAAAACTTACGTAATATTTTTATTAGAGCTAATATGGATTTTCTTACGCGTTAAAAATGATATTATAAAGAAAAATATTACTGGTTGATATTTATGTAAGTTTTACTAAAAAAAAGTACTTTTCTATTTAAGAAAAAACTTACGTAAACATTTGAGTTTAATTGAGTGTAGCGTGTGGTTTTTGTTTAAAAAAGAAACGAATCTTACGGATTTGATTAAAACAAACCCTACGTGAGAATTTCATTAGAAACGAAAAACTTACGTAAAATATTTTTATTCGAGCTAATATGGATTTTCTTACGCTTAAAAAAGGAAAAACCTCACGTAAAATTTTACTGGTTCATTCGAACGTAAAGTTTTACTTAAAAAAATCACTTTTTCCACAACATAAGGAAAAAACTTACGGTGTAACATTTGTGTTAATTGAATGTAGCGTGTGGTTTTTGTTTAAAAAAGAAACGAATCTTAATGCGGAGTTTATAATAAACCCTACGTGAGAATTTTTCATTTAAGAAAACGAAAAACTTACGTAATTATTTTATTTTATACGACCTAATATGGATTTTCTTACGCTAAAAAAGGAAAAACCTCACGTAAAATTTTACTGGTTCATTCGAACGTAAAGTTTTACTTAAAAAATCACTTTTCACGACAAAGGGAAAAACTTAACGTACCAATGTTGTGTTAATTGATGTAGCGATGTGGTTTTTGTAAAAAAGAACGAATTCTTACGGATTTTTTAAAACAAACCCTCGTGAGAATTTTCAATTAAGAAAACGAAAAAACTTTACGTAATATTTTTATTCTAGCTAATATGGATTTTTCTTTACTCTAAAAATGAAAACCTTCACGTAAAATTTTACTGGTTCATTCGGACGTAAAGTTTTACTTAAAAAAATCACTTTTCCACGACATAAGGAAAAACTTACGTAACATTTGTGTTAATTGAGTGTGCGTGTGGTTTTTGTTAAAAAGAAACTGAATCATATCGGATTTTAAACAACCCTACGTTGGGAATTTCCCACTTAAAAAAACGAAAAACTTTACGATAATATTTTTAATTTCGACCTAATATGAAATTTTTTACGCTAAAAAAGGAAAACCTCTCGTAAAAATTTTACTGGTTCATTCGAACGTCACAAAGTTTTTCTACCTAAAAAAAATCACTTTTCCACGACATAAGGAAAAAAACTTACGTAAACATTTATGTTAATTGAGTGTAGCGTGTGGTTTTTGTTAAAAGAGAATGAATCTTATGGATTTTAAAACAAACAATACGTAAGTGAGAATTTCCATTAAAAAACGAAAACTTACGTATTATTTTTATTCGAGCTAATATGGATTTTATTACTAAAAAAAGAAAACCTCACGTAAAATTTTACTGAATTTCGAACGTAAAGTTTTACTTAAAAAAAATCACTTTTTACGACATAAGGAAAAAAACTTACGTAACATTTGTGTTTATTGAGTGTAGCGTGTGGTCTTTTGTTAAAAAAGAAACGAAACTTACGGATTTTAAAACAAACCCTACGTTAGAATTTCCATTAAGAAAACGAAAAACTTACGTAATGTTTTTATTCGAGCTAATATTGATTTTTTTACGCTAAAAAAGGAAAACCTCACGTAAAAATTTACAGGTTCATTCGAACGTAAAGTTTTGTACTAAAAAAAATCACTTTTTCCACGACATTAGGAAAAATCCTTACGTAACAGTTGGTGTTAATTGAGTGTAGCGTGTGGTTTTGTTAAAAAAGAAACGAATCTTTACGGATTTAAAAACAAACCCTACGTGAGAAATTTCCATAAGGAAAACGAAAAACTTACGTAATATTTCTCTTCGAGCTAATATGGATTTTCTTACGCTAAAAAATAAAACCTCACGTAAAATTTTACTGGTTCATTCGAACGTAAAGTTTTACTAAAAAAATCCACTTTTTCCACGACTAAGGAAAAACTTACGTAAACATTTGTGTTATTTTGAGTGTAGCGTGTTGGTTATTGTATAAAAGAAACGAATCTTACGGATTTTAAAACAAAAACTACGTGAGAATTTCCATAAAGAAAAGGAAAAACTTACGTAATATTTTTTATCTCGATCGCTAATATGGAATTTCTTACGCTAAAAAAGGAAAAACCTTACGCGTAAAAATTTTACTGGTTCATTCGAACGTAAAGTTTTACTTAAAAAAATCACTTTTCCACGACATAAGGAAAAAACTTACGAGACATTTGTGTTAATTGAGTTGTTAGCGTGGTGTTTCTTGTTTAAAAAAAGAAACGAATCTTTACGGATTTTAAAACAAACCCTTCGTGAGAATTTCCATTAAGAAAACGGAAAACCTACGTATATTTTATACGACCTAATATGGGATTTTCTTACGCTTAAAATGGAAAACCTCACGTAAAATTACTGGTTCATTCAAACGTTAAATTACTTAAAAAAAATCACTTTTCCACGACATAAGGAAAAAACTTACGTGACATTTGTGTTATTTGAGTGTAGCGTGTGGTTTTTGTTAAAAAAGAAACGAATCTTACGGATTTTAAAACAAACCCTACGTGAGAATTTCCATTAAGAAAACGAAAAAACTTACGTAATATTTTTATTCAGGCTAATTAGGATTTTCTTACGCTAAAAAAGTAAAACCTCGCGTAAAAATTTTACAGGTTCATTCGAACGTAAAGTTTTACTTAAAAAAATCACTTTTTTCCACGACATAAGGAAAAAAACTTACATGACATTCGTGTTATTAATGTAACGCGTGTTTTTTTTGGTTAAAAAAAAAAAAAGAATCTTTACGGATTTTAAAACAAAACCTACGGAAGAATTTCCATTAAGAAAAGGAAAAATTTTATGTAATATTTTTTATTCGAGCCGATATGGATTTTCTTACGCCTGAATAAGGAAAACCTCGCGTTAAAATTTTACTGGTTCATTCGAAACGTAAAATTTTACTTAAAAAAAATCACTTTTTCCACGACATAAGGAAAAAACTAACGTAACATTTGTTGTTATTTGAGTGTAGCGTGTGATTTTTTTTTAAAAAGAAGCGAATCTTACGGATTTTCAAACAAACCCTACGTGAGAATTTCCATTAAGAGAAAACGAAAAACTAGGTTATATTTTCATTCCGGCTGATGTTGATTTTCTTACGCAAAAAAGGAAAAACCTCACGTAAAATTTTACTGGTTCATTCGAACGTAAAATTTTACCTAAAAAAAATCACTTTTTCCACAATAAGGAAAAAACTTAAGTAACATTTGTGTTAATTGAGTGTAGCGTGTGGTTTTTGTTTAAAAAAAGAAACGAATCTTAACGGATTTTAAAACGAACCCTACGTGAGAATTTCCATTAAAAAACGAAAAACACCTAATATTTTTATTCGAGCTAATATGGATTTTCTTACGCTAAAAAGTAAAACCTCGCGTAAAATTTTTACTGGTTTATTCGAACGTAAAGTTTTACTTAAAAAAAATCCCTTTTTCCACGACATTAGGGAAAAAACTTAGGTGACATTAATGTTAATTGAGTGTAGCGTGGGTTTTGTTAAAAAGAAACGAATCTTACGGATTTTTAAAAACAAACCCTACGTGAGAATTTCCATTAAGAAAACGAAAAACTTACGTAATATTTTATTCGAGCTAACATGGATTTTCTTACGCTAAAAAAGGAAAACCTCACAGTAAAAATTTTACTGATTCATTTGAACGTAAAGTTTTTACTTAAAAAAATCACTTTTCCCACGACATATTTAAAAAACTTACGTGATATTTGTATTACATGGGTGTAGCGAGTGGTTTATGTTAAAAAAGAAACGAATCTTACGGATTTTTAAACAAACCCTACGTGAGAATTTCCATTAAGAAAACGAAAAACTTAACGTAATATTTTTATTCGAGCTAATATGGATTTTCTTACGCTAAAAAAGGAAACCTCACGTAAAATTTTTACTGGTTCATTCGAACGTTAAATTTTACTTAAAAGAAATCACTTTTTCACGACATAAGGAAAAAAAACTTTACGTAGAACATTTGTGTTTAATTGAGTGTAGCGTGTGGTTTTTTGTTTTAAAAAAGAAATGAATCTACGGATTTTAAACAAACCCTACGTGCGAGAATTTCCATTTTAAGAAACGAAAACTTAGTTAATATTTTTATTCGAAGTTTAATATGGATTTTCTTACGCTAAAAAAGGAAAACCCCCGCGTAAAATTTTTACTGGTTCATTCGAACGTAAAGTTTTACTTTAAAAAATCACTTTTTTCCACGACATAAGGAAAAAAGTTACGTAAACATTTGTGTAAATTGAGTGTAGCGTGTGGGTTTTGTTAAAAAAGAAACGAATCTTACGAATTTTAAAAACAAACCCTTACGTGAGAATTTTCAATTAAGAAAACGAAAAACTTACGTTATATTTTTATTCGAGCTTAAATATGGATTTTCTTACGCTAAAAAGGAAAACCTCACGTAAAAAATTTACAGGTTCATTCGAACATAAGTTTTTTACCTAAAAAAATCACTTTTTTCACGACATAAGGAAAAAACTTACGTAAAATTTGGGTTAATTGAGTGTAGCGTGTGGTTTTGTTAAAAAAAGAAACAAAATTCACGGATTTTAAAACAAACCCTACGTGAGAAATTCCATTAAGAAAACGAAAAACTTACGTAATATGTTTATTCGAGCTAATATGGAATTTTTCTTACGCTAAAAAAAGGAAAACCTCACGCGTAAAAATTTTACTTTTTCATGTTTAAGCAAAGTTTACTTAAAAAAAATCACTTTTCCACGACATAAAGGAAAAAAACTTACGTAACATTTGTGTTATTTGAGTGTAGCGTGGTGGTTTTGTTTAAAAAAGAACGAATCTTACGGATTTTTTAAAAACAAACCCTACGTGAGAAAATTTCCATTAAGAAAACGAAAAAACTATACGTGAATATTTTTATTAGAGCTAATATGGATTTTCTTACGGCTAAAAAAAGGAAAACCTCACATAAAATTTACTCTGATACCATTCGAAACGTAAAATTTGTACTCTAAAAAAACACTTTTTCACGACATAATTAAAAAACTTACGTAACATTTGTGTTAATTGAGGTGTTAGCGTCGTGCGCTTTTTTTGTTTAAAAAAAGAAACGCGAATTCTTACGGATTTTAAAACAAACCCCACGTGAGAATTTCCATTAAGAAAATGAAAAACTTACTAATATTTTTATTCGAGCTAATATGATTTTCTTACGCTAAAATAGGAAAACCTCACGTGTAAAATTTTACTGGTTCATTTGAACGTAAAGTTTTACTTAAAAGAAATCACTTTTTCCACGACAAAACAAAAAACTTACGTAACATTTGTGTAATTGAGTGTAGCTGTGGTTTTTGTTTAAAAAAGAAACGAATCTTACGGATTTTAAAACCAAAACCCTACGTGAGAATTTCCATAAGGAAAAGGAAAAACTTACGTAATATTTTATTCGAGCTATATGGATTTTCTTACGCTAAAAAGGAAAACCTCACGAAAAAATTTTACTGGTTCATTCGAACGTTAAAGTTTTACCTAAAAAAATCACTTTTTTCCAGACATAAGGAAAAAACTTACGTTAACATTTGTGCTTAATTGATGTAGCGTGTGGTTTTTTCGTTAAAAAAGAAAAACGAATCTTACGGATTTTAAAACAAAACCCTACGTGAGAATTTCCATTAAGAAAACGAAAAACTTACGCATCATATTTTTATTCGAGCTAATTTTTGGATTTTCTTACGCTAAAAAAAAGGAAAACCTCACGTAAAATTTGCGTTTTCATGTCGAACGTAAAAAGTTTTACTTAAACAAATCACTTTTGCCACGACATAAGGAAACAAAAAACTTACGTAACATTTGTGTTAAATGAGGTGTAGCGTGTGGTTTTTGTTAAAAAAAGGACAAACGAATCTTACGGATTTCTAAAATAAACCCTACGTGAGGAATTTCCTATTAAGAAACGAAAAAAAATTCGTAATATTTTCTATACGACCCTTAATATTGGATTTTCTTACTGCTAAAAGGAAACCTCTACGTAAAATTTACTTGCGTTCATTCGAACGTAAATTTTACTTTAAAAAAATCACTTTTTCCACGACATTAGGAAAAACTAACGTAACATTTGTGTTAATTGAGGGTAGCGTGTGGTTTTTTGTTAAAAAGAAACGAATCTTACGGATTTTAAAACCAACCCTACGTGAGATTTTCCATTAAGAAAACGAAAAACTTACGTTATATTTTTATTCGAGCTAATATGGATTTTCTTACGCTAAAAAAAAATACAAAACCCACGTAAAATTTTACTGGTTCATTCCGAACGTAAAGTTTTACTTAAAAAAAATCACTTTTTCACGACATAAGGAAAAAAACTTACGCTAACATTGTGTTAATTGAGATATGCGGTAGGATTGTTTTTTGTTAAAAAGAAGAAACGTTAGAGTCTTACGGATTTTAAAACAAACCCTGCGTGAGAGAATTTCCACTAAGAAAACGAAAAAACTTACGTAAATATTTTTTATCGACCTAATATGGATTTTTTTACGCTAAAAAAGGAAAAACCTTACGTAAAATTTTACTGGTTCATTCGAGCGTAAAGTTTTTTACCTAAAAAATTCACTTTTTCCACGACATTAAGGAAAAAAACTTATATATATAACACCAGTTTGAGTGTTAATCAGTTGAGTTACGCAAGCGCTGTGGTATGTTCTCTCGTTAAGAAAAAGAGACTACGGAGATCCTTATGGATTTAAAACAAAAACCCTACGTAAAAAATTTCCATTTAAAGAAGAGCCGTGAAAGACTAGTAGCCGCTCAATATGTTATATTCGAAGACGTGAAATATGCAGTTTTCTTACGCTAAAAAAAAAGCGCAGACAAGAACCTCACGTAAATTTTTAAAGCTGGAGTTCACTCTTACAAAGACGTAGAATTTTTTTACTGTAAGAACGAGAGTGCGAACTATATCCAGACATAAGGAACGAAAAGACTTACGGTTAACATTTGCTCTATAATATAGAAGTTGATAGTTGCGGTGTGTGCTGTGTATTTCTGTTGTTAAAATTGAGATTTCAACAGATATTCTTTACGGAATTTTTAAAACCAAACCCTACGTCGTATAGAATTTCCACTATATAAGAAAAACGTGAATAAAAAAATAAATCATAACGAGTTAATGTATTATATATACAGTGAATAGCTAATAATTATGAAATTGATATTTACGCTAAAAAAGAAAACAATCTCACGAGTTAAAATAAAATATTTACAAGGTTATACATTCGAAATTAATCGTAATAAGAATATATAATAATAATAATAATAATATGATAATAATAATAATAATAATAATAAGTCAAAGGTTGTGATACCTAAGAGAAAAAGTCATGCACTTTTTCCCTCATATAGGAGAAAATATGACTTCACCTTTAACATTGTGTTGCTTTCAGTTAGAGTGTTGTGAGCAATTTTTTGTTAGCGTTGTGGTGTTAAATAAAAGAACAGCAGAATCTTTACGGCATATTTTTAAATAACAATAACCCGTAACGATAATAATAGAGTAGAAAGTAATTAATCCATTTAAAGAGTAATAACCGAAAAAATACATATAACGTAATAATTTCTCTTCTGAAGACTTTAATATGAATGATATATTCTTACGCTAAAAAATTAATAAACATCATCGAGTAAAATTACATGATAGTTACATTTCGAACGTAAATAGTATTTAACACTATAATAAAAAAATATACTCTTTTTCACAATGAACATAAAGGATAATAAAAAATAACTTTACGTATAACAATTTTAGAGTTAATAATTATTAGCAAGATTGATAATCGTGTATGAGCGTTTGTTTTGTTAAAAACTGAGAACAAACCGAATTTCCTCTGACGGATCTATAAACACAAAAACTAAACTAAGTTTATGAGAAATTACTCATAAAGAATAATAATGTGATGTTCCGTATTTTATTTAACACCTAATTCAGAAGCGTCAAGATAATATTTATAGTAGATTTCAGCTAATATGGATTTTCTTACGCTAAAACGAAAGAAAAACCTCAACAGAGGCTTCCCAAATTTTATCTGGTATTTCTCTGAACAACGTGTCTAAATGCTCTCTCTAGTAGCTTTAGAGAAAATCACTTTTTTCGCGACTCGACAAAAGTCACAAAACTTACCTCAGATATGCAATTTCGTATGCCTTAATTTGAGCGTGACTGTTAGCGTGTGGATTTACTGTTTAAAATAGTAGAACGTATCTCATGTGACGGATTTAAAATACTCAAACTCACTATACCGTCGCAGTGCAAATTTCCTATAAGACAAACCGTGAGAAAAACTTACAGTACCAAATGATTTTTCTCTAAATCGACCTAATATGGATTTCTTACGCTAAAAAGGGAAAACCTCACGTAAAATTTTACTTTTTCATTCGAACGTAAACCTCAACGTATTTCCTTACAAAAAATCACTTTTTCCACGACATAGAGGAAAAATCGAGAGAGGACTTTAAGCGGGTCTACAACTCCTTGTGGTCCCTAACTTTGAGCGAATTGTGACTAAGACGTCTGTGGGTTTTGTTAAAAAATGAGAAACGAATCTTACGTATTTTATAATAACAAACCCTACGTTAGAGAATTTCTCCAATTAGAAAACTCGAATAAAAATTCATACGTAAATATTTTTATTCGAGCTAATAGTTGAATTTTCTTACGCTAAAAAAGGTAAACCTCACGTAAAATTTTACTACTGTGTTCATTTCACGTAAATTTATATTTACTTAAAAAAATCACTGTTTCCACGACAACATAAGGAAAAAAACTTACGTAACATTTATAGTTTGAATTAATTGTGAGATGAAGCGTATTATGGGTTTTTGTTTAAATAATACTGAAAATCAGATCTTTTACGCGATTTTAAAATCAAAACCCTACGATTAAGAATTTACCATTTAGAAAAACGAAAAACTTATACGTAATATTTTATTTATATCGAGCTATAATATGGAGTATTTCTTACGCTATAAATAAAAGTAAAATCACTCACATAAATATTTTAACTGTTTCAATTTTCGAACGTAAAGTTATTTACCTAATAAAAAAATCACCTTTTCCACGAATACTATAAGGAAAATAAACTTACGTAACATTTGATGTTTTAAATATGAGTATGTTAGACTGTGTGTGTGCGGTTTTATGTTAAACAAATCAAGCGAACACTCGAAATCCTTATGGGAATATATTATTAATAAAACGTAGATACCTTTTCGTGTGCGAGAATTACTACCAATTACACGAGGTGCGCGAGAAAGCTACTCGATCACTGTGACGTTAGATGCTTTTTTTATCTCTAGTATGCCTGTCACGCCAACATATGATTTTCTTACCTCTCCTCAGAAAAAAAAGGAAAATAGACTCTCACGTTGAAAATTCTTTCAGAACAGCTTCGATTGCGCGAACGTAAAGTTACCTAATAAAAGAGTATCACTTTTTTAATCGCGACGACATAAGGAAAAACTTGATAAACCGTACTTATAATATCTATGTCTTTCGTCTGTAATTGAGATGTTTATTAGCGTGTAGTATTTGTTGAAAAAATAAGAATTACTCTAACACATCTTACCGGTGATTTTTCAACATCAGAGACCCTAAGCTTGAGAAATTGTGCGCGATTTCGAAAAATCGAAATAACTTTTACTTACATGTACTTTCTTTTCGAATTCTAATATGGATTTTCTTGATACTCCTAAAGAAGGAAAAATCGCATCACGTAAAATTTTACTGTTCATTCGGAACGTAAAGTTTTTTCTTAAAAATCACTTTTACACGACATAAGGAAAAAACGCTATATAGCATCGTAACATTGTGTTAATTTGATATTAGCATTGATGTCAGTAGCGCTCTCTTGGGTGTTGCACAAAGAAGACTAGCGCATATTCTTATCTGGATCTTTAAAACAAAACCTCCTGAAACCAGCTAAAGGAATTTCATTAAGGAAAAACTCGGATCAACATTTATACCGTAAGTCATTTATATTATTCGCGAAAGACTATTTAATATTGTTGGACTATTCTCTCACTTATCTCTGCTAAACAGTCCGCATAGCGCTCGATCTGTAACATTTCTCTCCAATTTCTTGTGTTCCATTTCCCACTCGTGACAGTAAAAGTTTTCACTCTTAAACAAAGTCATCTGTTTATCTATATCATTATAAGAAAAAAATATTACAATGGCGTAGACATTCTAGATTGTTAACGATATGAACTTGTGGCCACCTGGTGCGTTTAGTCCGTCGAATAGTTGTTAAGAGACAGAAAGCCAAACGAATATTTAACTCGGATTTTTAAAACATTGAGCCCTACGTGAGAATTTCGTCCCCATTATATAACACCTGAAAAGAACATTCTTATACACAATAATGGCTTAATATTTTTAATTCGAGCCTTAATATGTGAATTTTTTACGCTAAAAAAGGAAAACCTCACGTATAATTTTACTGGTTCATTCGAACGTAAAGTATTACTTAAAAAAATCACTTTTTATATATTTAACAGGATCTCATAAGGATAATAAACACCTACGTAACATTTGTAGTTATAATTGAGTGGTAGCGTGTGGTTTTTGTTTAAAAACAAACGAATCTACGGATTTTTAAAAACAAAACCTACGTGAGAATTTAAATTAATAAAACGAAAAACTTACGTAACATTTTTATTCGAGCTAATATTTATTTTAGATTTTTACTTACGGTTAAAAAAAGAAAAACCTCACGTAAAAATTTAAGGATCATTCCAAAACGCTAAAGTTGGTACCTCAGTAAAATCGGTTACCAACGGACATATAAAGGATTAATAAAAACTTACGTAATATTTGTGTAACTTGATATTAGTGACGTTGTTTATGATTTTTGGTTAAAAAGGATAACGAATATCTTACGGATTTTTAAAATAAACCCTTACGATTAGAATATTTTCCTAATTAAGAAATAACGATAAAAAACTTATACAGCAATATTTTTTATTGGATAGCTAATATGGATTCTACGCTATAAAAAAAGGAAAATAACCTCATACAGTTAAAAATTTTACTGTTTCAATCTATTCCGATACGTACTAATTTAAAGTTTTACTTAAAAAAATTACATCACTTTTTCTCACTGAACATTCAGGAAAAAAACTTAATATACACAGTAACATACTTTCGTGCTTAATTTGAGAGGAAGGGCTTGGTTCTAGCGTGTAGTTTTTGTTTAAAAAGAAATGAATCTTACGGGATTTAAAAACAAACCCTACGTGAGAATTCCATTAAGCAAACAACGTGGAATACAGACGTTTACCGTATATAGTGTTATTACTTCAGAGGTCATCCTTAATCATTGCATTTTCTTCTTTTTGGGTAACCGAAATAACGGCATAACTCTACACGCTATAAAGAAATTTTTCTACTTGGTTTCAATTGTGGGCGAACGTAAGAGATAACATTTTATTTAAAACAGTTACTTTTTCCGACGACGAAATAATGGATAAATAAACCCTCTCTCACAATTTGTGCTTCTTGAATATAGCTTGTGGTTTTGGTTAAAAAAAGAAACGAATCTTACGGATTTTAAAATAAACCTTACGTGAGAATTTCCATTAAGAAAACGAAAA
>JABUQX010015890.1:15000-17500 GCA_015478945.1 Trachelipus rathkii | reverse complement strand
GTTGGATTACCGTCGGTCGCACCAACTCATGCGATAGTGGTGTATGCTGCGCTGATGTTTTGTCCATAGTATAACCGTGTTTTGTCCGATGTTATGTCCGAAGAATGTGTTGAAAATGTTGAAGTTGTCTGAAAATTTTTTGATGATGAAGAAGAGAAATTGAAAACTAATGGAACTATATGATCAGTCAGAAATAAATTGTTTAAATGGTTCCTACATTGTTAATGATGCTAATAAAACAGGAGAACCTATGAAAGAAAAAAAGGAAGCTGGCAGAAGAGGAAAAGGTTAAAGAAACTTCTGTTAATTAGTTTGTTAATTAATATTCTTCGATGTTCATGGATGAAGAGGAAAAATTTTTTAAGAATAAGAAGAATAAAAGGAAGGCAAAGACCAAAGAAATCTGAAATATCCTTTAGATATTTTATTATTTTTATATTTTTTTATTATTATTATTTTCTGTCCCCTCCTTTGAATAGGGCCTGCCCCGTGAAGTGGTGACATTGTGTAAATATATATATATATATATATATATATATATATATATATATATATATATATATATTATATATAATAATAATATCTTATATATATAGTAATATACTTGTATATAATTTTTCCGGCTTCTATCTTTTTTAAGAAAACTAAATTTAATAATAAGAAAAAGGAGCACAATAGTCTGAAAACATCCGCCAACCGTAAAACCTTTAATTTCACGTTTCGGAACAAGCTGTTCCCATCCTCAAGATACAAAACTGGTAAGCCTTGCATGTGCTGAGGAATAGTAAATCCAACTTGAGCTTCTCCGATCGGTTGTACAAGTTCTCCAGTTTTCGGATGGACTGTATGGAAGCTTGGCCATATCTTCGTCTTAATATTTCGTTCCGGCTTCTATTTTTTGGGAAACGACATTTAATAATAAAAAGGAGCACCAATAGTCTGAACATCCCAACCGTAAAACTTTAATCAACGTTTCGGAAAACAAGCTGTTCCCAACGTTGAATAAAGTTTTACGGTTGGGATGTTCAGACTATTGGTGCTCCTTTTTATTATTAAATGTCGTTTCCCAAAAAATAGAAGCCGGAACCGAAATATTGAAGACGAAGAGTTATGGCCAAGCTTCCATTACATCCATCCGAAAACTGGAGAAACTTGTAACAACGATCGAGAAACTCAAGTTGGATTTACTATTCCTCAACACATGCAAGGCTTACCAGCTTTTGTAATCTGAGGATGGGAACAGCTTGTTTCCGAAACGTTGATTAAAGTTTTACAGTTGGGATGTTCAGACTATTGGTGCTCCTTTTTATTATTAAATGTCATTTCCCAAAAAAATAGAAAGCTCGGAACGAAATATTAAGACAAGATATCGGCCAAGCTTGCCATACAGTCCAGTCAAAATGAGAAACTTGTACAACGATCGGAGAAGCTCAAGTGATTTATATTCCTCAGCGACATGCCAAGGCTTTACCAGTTTTGTATCTTAGGGATCGGGAACAGCTTTGTTTCCGAAACGTTGCATTAAAGTTTTACGCGTTGGGATGTTCAGACTATTGGTGCTCCTTTTTATTATTATTATTTTTATATCATTAATTATTATTATTATTATTATTATTATTATTATTATTATTATTATTATTATTATTATTTTTTTTATTATTATTATTATTATTATTATTATTATTATTATTATTATTATTATTATTATTTTATTATTATTATAATTATTATTATTATTATTATTATTATATATATTATTATTATTATTATTATTATATTATATATATTATTATATATATATATATTATATATATCATATATATATATATTAATATATATATAATATATATATAAATATTATATATAATATATATATATATATATATATATATATATGGTGTAAAATCCAACCAACATCCTCGTCGCTGCACCCTGGGTTCGACTAATGGACTCTGACTAGCGCAGGATAGGCTAGCAAACCACTGCCCAAACTGAAATTGCTTCAATATTCAAGACCAGCCCTCGGATGTAGATAGACCTTCAGGTTAACAGATCTCCAGGAAACTATTTTGGACCAGAAACCTGAACAACGTAATTTTAAAATTTAGATGCGCGACGCTTAATTATAGCTTGCTATGGTGCAAAGGAGGAGGAAGATCTTAGAGGATGATGAATTGAGAGGAGGATTTATGTGATGGGAAATGGCGGAGAGATGCGAATAAAAGGAGAGGAGATATTAAAAATATGGAGGCAGGATAGTATTTAAATAAAGGAGTAAGGGATGGAATCAGAAAGCAGGGAGTGGGCTTTTTAGAAGGGCCGAAGATATCACCATTCATACAGACCATAGAAGTCATACATGAAAAACTTATAAGATGCACCTTTAAAATCAAGGTAAAGAGATACCACTTCTGCCAGGTCTAAAAACCTATACAAAGAACACCCAGGAGTGGAAAAGAGAAAGTTCATGGAAATGTTGGAAGAGAAGGTGGAGGACGGA
>JABUQX010015890.1:0-7500 GCA_015478945.1 Trachelipus rathkii | reverse complement strand
CCTTATAATTAATATATATAGATATATATAATATATATATATTATATAATTATATATATATAATAATATATATATATATATATACTTATTATATATATATATATATATATATATATAATCTGACTGTCGTCGGAGATGGGCCCATTGAGAATAGAAGGAAGAAAAAAATAGAGGAAACAAGAGCAGTAGAGAAGAAAACGGAAGACTGAAGGCTGCAAGATCTTAATTTATCTAAAGTTTGAAAGCGTTCAGAATTTAGAAAAAAAGAGAAGGATTTTTGAAAGGGGACTTGGCCAGATTATTGAAATTAAGTAATTTACTAAATTAATAAGTTAATATCAAAATTTTAGTTCAACAAAACAATATGTGAACAAAATATTTTATATTTTATAAAATTTAGTTTTGGAGTAGCAAAATTGTCTCTAAGATTTTTCTAAATTATTATTATTATTATTATTATTATTATTATTATTATTATTATTATTATTATTATTATTATTATTATTATTTTATTATTATTATTATTATTATAAAGGGTATCTATTATTATTATGTTCTGTATTATTTATGTATTAGTTAATTAATTGTTATTATATCTATCATTAAAAAAGGAATTTATCTGAAATACAAATTGAGGAGTAGCGACATAATTTTCCCTACTTGTTCTTGTTTTGAATAATTTTTAAAAATTACATTTGGATTTAAATAAATATGAAAATTACAATTTAATAATTCATGCCAATGGAATTTGGATATAGCAACACATCAAATCCTATGGAGATAAATCATTTGATTGGCTTCTAAGAGCTGGGAATCAATTATTTGCCATTTTTATCTTAACTCCAATGAATAAATGCAGAATCATGTACAATTTTTCAGCAGATAACAGCTAACACCACCCTGTTGTTATGCTGGTAATAATAATAATAATAATAATAATAATATAATAATAATATAATAATAATAATAATAATAATAATACATAATAATAATAATATTAATTATAACAATCAATCATAAAAATAATAGTATTATAATAGATAATATATAATATATATATAATATATATATATATATATATATATTATATATATATATATATATATATATATAATATCATATATATATATATACTATATATATATATATTAATACAGTGGCGTATCCAGAAATTTTTTTCGGGGGGGGGGGCTAGACACAAAATCGTTTCTTATAGTAATCATGATAACACGACAATGAGTATATCGTACGACATTCTTGAGTATACAGACAAGCAAGGCATGGTGAAGTACGGTCATACAACCTCTGTGAACGTGAGATTATGATATAAATACATAATCGGTAGTAGTTATAAGACGGATAGTTAGTGAGTAGAGAGATGATAAGAGTGCTGATGCAATAGAAGCGGATAGAGCACGGATGTATATGAGAAATGTGGAGTATTGAACAGGAGCATATGGTAATGATTAGAACATATATTATATAATATATATGCTATATATATTATATATACTTATATTAATATATAATACTATATTATATAATATATATATATCTATATATTATATATGTATATATACTATAGTATATTTATATAATATATATATATATTATATACTATATATGAGAATGGAGATATAGAATAATAGCTAAGATTTAGCATACGTAAGCCGTAGACGCTGAAGGATGAGAGAGTTGTGTGGAGGTGCGTCAGCGAGATGTCATCATGTATAACGAGCACGGTAAGTGGAACTACCAGACTGAATAGTAAAATAGATATTTAGAACTAATTAAGTAGTGAATAGGTACGATGAGGTATACGACGTATGTATATAATCTGTAATACGAGTAGAGGTGAAAAGGTGACTAGCGACGCTACATCTAAGCAGGAGAAATGCGAGGCTAGATATACTAATCAAGTTAGTATTAAAGGCAACACGGGAATTGAAGCGGAGTAGGAGGAGATTAACTATGTCCGCGTAAATGCTTCTTGTATGCATTAAAAAGACATATATATATGGGAACGTAATTCATATTATCTAGAATATATCTACTAGATAAATCATAGCTTAATCAAGGTAGAAGATGTAGTAACTTTTAATCCAGCGCCGGCTCATGGACACAGAGTGAGAGCAAACTATTCGTCTAGGATCTAAATATCTTCAGTTTTATGTCAATATTTTGATGTATGTAGAGGGCAAGTCCAGTAAGTCTTCATCTCCAATAGTATTTCTCAAGTAGCTTTTCAGAAGTCTTATTGTTGAAGAAGCTTCTTTCTACTCGAAGTAGTAGATCAAACGGTAAAGTTCGCAGTATTTCGTATAGACAGCAATACTATGTAATTAAGTAGTGCTCTTTGAGAAATGTGGATAACCATTAAAAGGCTGAACGACGTTGCGATATGCGGCTGGCCGCGAAGGACCCGATAACATAATCATATGACACGAGAGTAAGAGCCACTAGAAACGCTACTTAGCTGCCTACACGTGATACAGTTCGAACATCAAGACCCGAGAAGTAGTGGTTGCCGTATAGAGATTAGTTGGCGCTGATATGTTCATTTGACCGCCTCTGATGCTGAGTGAGATGCCATTTCAACTTCCATAATCAATTGTGCTTTTACTAAATCTTCTATTAGCTTGAGGTCTTCCTTGTTAAATGTTACACAAGATACTTTGTTTATAAGTAGTATCTCACTCTGATGGATAGCTTACTTCACAGACGTGATAAGTATCAGCTGATAGCGTGTTATTATAATTATGTAGTGTGTTTTAGGGACAAATTATGCAAGGTGATGCAGAAGAATAATTTTAGCTAGGTAGTACATGATCTACTACGAAACCTACCTCTACGTTTGTTGAATAGGCTGAGAATGACTTAATGTTGAGGATGTGAAGCACCGCAAAGCATATGGATATAATGCTCGTGATATGCTGTGTAGAAAGTGAAGTAAGAGGATGTCAGACAGTGTACGGTATAGATTACTTGTGTGTCGGTAGCGGGGGAGTAAGGGAAAATGTTCTCCTTATGGATGATCATCCTAGGCTATTCGGTGTGGAAAGGAACTTTGTTCGATATAGTCTATAGTTGAGGTAGAACAGTTGTCCGGTAGGCTAAGACGAAGACATGTATGATTACAAAACTTGGTGGAGTCACATCGACGTCATCGAGATGTACGCAGTACGCTCTCACTGAGATACGGCTGCTGTCACAGATTACTTTGATAAAAACATGTAGATCTGAAATTTTTTAATGATTTTGGCGAAAGTGTATATTGCGCTGCACTGATGGCTATTCAAGGGTTTTTAGTTTTTAGACGAAAGGGACGGTTACGAGTTTGTTCCTGCAAGATGCGATAACGGAGAAATTATATAACAAGGTTGATGAAGTGAGTTTTGTTATTGTCTTAATATTTGATAAGGTTGATATATGTGGAACCAGAATAAAGTGATAACTCTACAATATATAAATATTTGTTTAATGCTTGTCGTGGAAAATGTTCGGGGATGGGCTTATGGCGATCTACCTTCCCCACTGGATAGCGCCATTCGCTAGAGAATTATTAGTAGGAAGGTAAGATAGGCGATGCATCGCTATGATTATTATATTAATCACTCATGATAGTTGGTCGTAGTTACGCTACCTAATAGCATAGTTAAAATCATACTAGTCTAACGAGTACTGTTATTAGCTCTTAAGGTAAAGTATACATATAAGATTCTATATTCTATAATGGGAATAAGTTACGTGCTAGAAGATTATAATGTTAGCTAATGGCCGTAGTTTAGTAAGGAGTTGTGAACTGACATGATCATTAGGACAGTAACACTGTCCACGACGTTAAACGCTATCTTAAATAGATAAAATTAGATTGTTACACTTAATTTCTGGCACGAGGGAGGTGACTCGGCAAAGCTTCATCATTGAATTCTCTGCGCACTCACAGGTGGAATTCGTATCGTCGATTAATAGTATATATAAGTATAGCACTATTAACGTATGGTGCGATGAGTAGATAGTAGTCGCTACTCGCTGTCGATATAGCGTATAGATATTATATGATACTATATATATATATATATATATATATATATATATATATATGTATATATATAATAGTATATATATATACTATATAGTATACATATATATCTTATATATATATATATATATACTATATATATATATATAATATATATGATATTATATATATATATATATATATATATATAATATATATATATATATATATATTATATATATCATATATATATTATATATAGTAATATATATTATATATATATATATATATACTATATACAGTATATATATATATATTATAGTATATATATCTTATATATATATAATATATATATATATATATATATATATAGTAATATATATATATATAACATAATAATCTATATAATAATAAATATATTATATTATATTATATATATATTATAATATCTATATTATATATCTATAGGATATATATATAATATATTATTATATATATATATTATATAATATATATATACCATATATATATATATAAACTTGCCAATATTCCGTATTTTATTTTTGGTATTTTAAAAACGATAGTAATGATAAGATAGTGCAGATAGTAAGGTAGTTATTAAGAATGAGTCCGAAGGGCTCAACTCGTCCATTTATAATAAAGATTATATATATATAATATATCTATAATTTTATATAAAATATAAATTATTATTATCTTCTATCTTTTAGCGTCCCGTTCAGATTCAGCGGTGAATATGTAGGACGTATAAACTCTGAGCTTTCCTTTATTCTATATCCCATAGATCTCAATTAAGATTACGCCACATTGTGTTAGATATGCTGTGTATAGACGAATAGCTCTGCATCGTAAGTCTACGAGTAGATATGGGGAGACTTGATTGTAGTACTAGCTCCGACAGTATGGCTCATCGGTCATGCAGATAGTGTAAGGAGAAAGTAATTGAGAGAAGGGCTTATCGTTACGAGTGGAGGCAGTAAGTATTGACAGATAGACGCCGTAGGTAACGAGGACGGTAGAGAGATGAGATGCCGTTGTGGTTCCAGATCGGACGTCACATGTCGGATAAGCAGGTGATATGAAGGTTGATGTCGTATCGCGCTCATTTAACACCGCCGAGATGATGCGGTCTGCGACTGTAAGGAGGATATGAGTGCGATCGAATCTACGCGTTCGATATGCATTGTGCTTATAGGAGAAGGCCTTAGTCATGTGAGCGCGGCCTCGCGTAGATCCACAAGTGGGTTCCGTCGTACAGATTGGTATATTGTTATTAAGTTGCTTAATCGACACTGGTTATACCGTATATATATATATCTCGAAGTAATGAAAGATAGTATATAATAATAATAAGCTTCCATATAATATATCTATTTTTTATTTAAGTTTTAATATAAAAACTAAAAATCCACAAAAGTTTATAACTATATATAACTATATATATATATATATTATATATAATATATATATATAATCATATTATATATACACTATATATATATTATATACTATATATCTTACTATATATATATTATAGACTTATATATATATAGTATATTCACTATATATATATATATATATTATAATAGTATTATAGTATTAATATTATATATATATTAGTATTCTACTTTTCTTCGTAGTTTAAATATATTTCTACTATATCGTAATATTGCCAGCTATATATATATATACGACTATCATTATAAATTATATAACTATACTACTATAATAACTATATAATATAATATAGATATATATATAATAGATGTCACTAGTATATATATAGTGTATATATTTTATATATATATTATTATTTAATATATATCTAATCTATATATATTATATTTATATATAATTATATAATATTAATTTATAATATTTATATATATATATTATAATATTATATATTAAGATATATATATATATTATTAGTATATATATTAATATATATATATTATATTAATAATATAACTTATTTATATATTAATTATTATAATTCTAATTATATATTACTTAATATATAATATATATATATATAAATCATAATTAATAATATTATAATATATAGTTATATTATATATATAATATAGTATAATATATATATTATTAATATATATTAATATAGTAATATATACTATATTAATTAGTATTAATATATAATATATAATATTAATATATATACTATATATATATATATATATATATATATATATATATACTATATATATATATATATTATATATCTTTATATTTTATATATATATATATATATATATTATAGTTATATATATATTATATATATAGTATATATATTATATATAGTTATATATATACATATAATATAGTATTATATAATATATATAGATATATATATATTTATATTATATATATAATATAATATAATATAATATATATATAGTGATATATATATATATATTATTATTTATAGTACTATATATATGTGTCCGTCAAGAATCTTGATTGTGTAAAGCTAAATTTTCCCAATATGGTTCAACGGTTCTTCTTTGTTTTTTCGGTAAATTGCTATCGCAACATCATGAGAACACCGTTCAGTCATCCCATCATATATAATAAGTTGAATCTGAGAAAAGCACACGGCAACAGATGGCATACAGAGCCAGTTTCAGAACTCAAAAGGTAATAATTTATATAATTTTATAATTATAATAGTATAATAAATATATATATTAATATATATAACCGTAATAATATATATATATATATATATATAATATATATTATAATATAATATATATATATATATATATAAAGGTGTTAATCAGAACGTCATAAGTGAGAGGTATGTCTTATCGCACTCAGTCGAAACCAAGTGTCGCTGAAAAATGCTCTTCAGAACTCGTGAATATGTAATCATTTATGACTAAAATGGTGTGTTCATGTGGATTCTTTCAATCTTTTTCACGGAATCGAGGTTAGACCAAAACAAATAATTTAATTTTTGCGAGAAACTGGGAAAATTTGCCCCACCTCAAGCTCTTGACATGCTCTGTGGAGGTTCAACTGTGTGAAGGCCATAAGGTCGACCCCCCCCAACGTTCTGTGGTCTGGCGCGATTTAGCGTGAGATAGGCGCGTCAACTAGAAAGCAACTAGAAGCCATTGACGGGGACAGATGGGCGGATCCCTAGAATCAGAAAGTTACTGTTTACCTACTGATATCCCGCCAGAGTTTGGTTCACGTCTATACGCCTGGCAAGAGGGCCAAAGTTCGTCGCAGTCTGCATTAGATGAGACACCCTCTTCTCCGAAGACCGAGAAAGTCCAACCGAAAGCAAGATTGTTTTAATAGTTTATCATCCAACTTCCAAATAAGGTGGGGGGGTTTCTGCTTATGGAAATTCGTACACTAGCCCTGGCTAGATAAGAAAGCCCTCAGAGGCGAGACAGAAGCCATAAAATTGTGTTTGGAGAGCGCAA
>JABUQX010015889.1:20000-45694 GCA_015478945.1 Trachelipus rathkii | reverse complement strand
CCAGCTCCCTTAAGGCAATTTAGCAATCGATCTGAATATGACGGTCCCCAAGACAATTCACTATTTATGTTTATAGTCGAATATTTATATTGTTTACAGCTGAAACATTAGAGCCGTTCGCAAAGGGATAGCGAAAGTTGGAGGTGTTAGAGAGAAAGATATGAAAAAGTTGAGTTTTAAAACGTATAATTTATTATAAATATATTATTATATTATATATTATTATATATATATTTACTTATATATCTATATATATAAATATAAATATAATATATAATTAGAATAAATATATATATAACTATATAGTAATATAATTCTCCCTTTAAGGGTTATTAGAAGATCTATAGTTCTTTAGATCTTAGGTGTCCGTTGTCAAACCTTGGACCATAAGGACATTCCAAAAAGATTTTTTACCCAATTCCTAACACAAGTCGCAAGATTGCAATGCTCTTTCTAAGCCATTAAAAGTCTTATTTCCAGTGTGTGACAGAACTGAGAGCTTCTCCAGATGTTTTATAAAAGGACATTAAACTTACTATTTTTGTGCGCTGTAGAAGACATATTCTTCTATTTCCTGTTTGATCTTTGAATTTATTTCTTTTCCCTTTCATATGCCACAACGTTCATTTTGGACTCCCACTTCTATTATAAAACACTTCTTTGATCTCTTATGTCCTTGACTACGATGTCCGTCAATTATTGGACGATGCCTACATTTCCGGGATGACAAAGTCAATAGAGTTAGCAGCATCTCTCATTTCTTCCATTTCTGGGGATTGTGTTTCCAGTAGTGACCGCTCTGTCCTGATTATGTTATACTTTTGGCACAATTTAAAATGGATCAACTTGCATATGGTGTTATCCTTTCATGTATAGATGTCTTGTCTTAGCCGAGTGGTCTGACATCGCTGCGTAGACATGTGTAGGGACAGATTCGTGTCTTTCGCATACTCTACATTTGTCGCTGAATCTCTCCTCTTTCATATGCTTCGATGCCATCTTTTCTAAATTGTTCATTCGTGAAGCAGCTAAATCACTCTTTCCTACTTCTGCTTGCAATCGTCCCTCGAGTATCTCCACTGACTTTCCCTTATCTATATAAGTTCATCAATGATTTTCTTGTACTCTTTTGCCATTGCCTGTTTTTCTCCATTGATTCATTTTTTCTTTTTCTTCTCTGGTTCGAATTTGTCTTTATAGTTTTTGCCTTTTCCTTTTGCGTTTTTCCTCCACCCTTTGTCTTGTTCCACGTCTAATGTTGTTTCACATTCACCGTAGTCCGTTTTTTTTTAATATTGAGGTTGAGTTGTTGGCTTGCCCTCTTCTTCATGTCGCGTACACCCATTGGAGGAATTTGCTTTCTGCGCCTTCCAGGTGTATTGGCCCAACCTCATATGTTCTCTTTTGTATATGTAGTCTATTTCCATCAACCCCATGCCTCCTTCTCTACGCTCCGTTTCATTTTAGACAAAATCTGTCCCCTATAAATCATTTTTGTGCGCATTTTAACATTTTTCTCGTGATGTGAGACATCGGCTTCTTTGAGATTCTTATTCACTCCACAAGCTGACAGGATGACAGAGTACAGCTAATGTCTTGAAATAGGCCTCTATGTTTATTCCTAGCAACTTAATCTGATTTTAATATTGCCTTGGTCCTTTTAAACTAGGTTATATCTCTTTCCAATTCTTCTTTCACAACCTTAGTTCCCACCTTTCTCCGACCCTTCCACTCGTCTAGGATATTTGTTAAAAGTTATTCTCTGTGTTCCAGTTGTCGGAGGATGGTATCGTCAATTGTGATGTTTCGTTTTCTCGTATCTTCTCCCTTTACGTAATGTAAGGAAAGCACATTTTATCCCCAGTCCAAAAAGCTCATACAATATATCTCGAGAACTTTTCACTAACCTCCACCTGCTGATGTTTCTTGTCTGTTTTTTGGGGCATATAATTTTAGGTCATCCATATAAGAACAGATGCGAAATTATTCTGCTTGATTTTCCTCTAATTTTCAATTTCAATTTCAATGTTCACCACTATTTTCAAAATATCTTCAGAATTTTTTCCGAAATGACTTCAAAACTTGAAATATGCATAGGTAGGCATCCATTATCTAAAATAGTAGAGAAGTACTTTTTCGATTTTTTGATTTTTTTTTTGTTTGGCAGTCCTTTTTGTTTCCAAGTGAGTTTTGTGGGCAGCGTTGACCAATTTCCAAACCCACTTTGTTTTTTAATTTTGAATTAGAAATATTGCGATAATTTTTTTTCTGGAACGAAAATACATAAAAATTTTCAGAGCTTATGTAGTCAGGGAGATGCACTATTTTTTACTTAAATTTCCATTTCATTGTACTCTATGTTGATAATTTCACTCTGGGCTGTTGATTTTTTCTTGGAAAAATTTTCAAAAAAGAAAATGTTTTGAAAATTTTTAAAAAAATTTCTTTTGAGTATACACAACAATTATCTAAGTAAAATAACATGTATCTCGGCCGACTATACACACCCTGAAACACTTGAAAATACGTGCATCCACTTCGCACCGAACAGAAAAAAAAAAATCGCAATTTTTTCATTTCAAAAAATTAAAAAAAAGTGGGTTTGGAAATCGGACAACGCTTAGCACCAAAAACTTCAAAAAATCGAAAAAGTACGTCTGTACTATTTTAGATAATGAGCCTATCTATGCATATTCAAGTTGAAGTCATTTCGGAAAAAATTCTGGAAGATATTTGAAGAATGCGCTCAAACATGAAAATTGAAATTGAAAAATTCTGAAGTCAAGACTACAGACACAGAAAAAACACCGGAAATCAACGTTTAGAGTGCAAATACAAGCTACAATTGTCGGACTGAGTTTATTGATCAGTACGAAAATCGTGCACTGAAAATTGCCGTGAATTTTATGTCCATTTTAGTGGGGGCTAAAAATGGGACCAGCACACACACACACAAATGACCCCTGAATCCATTTCTCTCATACTTCGTGTTTATAAAAATCTACTATTTTTTGTTATTTTGTATATTTTAATTACTATCTATCAATCAGCTATGGGGAACACTGTCGTACGCCTTCTTGTAATCTATCCAGGTCATGCTCAGATGTTTCTGGTTCTCTTCTAATATTTTCAAGGAATCATTTTGATTTTATAATTGATCTTTTGTGCCCATACTATTTCTAATGCATTCTTTCTGTTCTTAATTTGATGGCATTATTTTCTCATGTTGTTATATTCTAGATGCTATATTGCTGTTAAAGTTTTATATATGGTAGGTAGACATGTGTAATATTTTTGTTTGGATTTTTGGTTTCTTCTGATTTTGTAGTGAGTTAGCGTCTCCTGTTGTTCAGCCATTACTGGAAGAGCTCCTCTCTTCCTATTATTTAAATCTGTAATACATTTTGTCTAGGGGACGGTGATAAGCCATCGTGACATTCTTGCATTACTCTTCGTGGACTTTATCGGGATCCAGGGTGCTTCCAGTATTAACGCTTCACGAGGACATCATATACATCTTCTGACTTATTTCTCAAACTCCATTTCTATTAATAACCATTATATTTGCGGGTCATAATTTTCGCTTACACCTCCACTCGCTTCATGTTATGTTGTCGCCTCACGATATTTATTCCAATACTCTTCACTCAAATCTTCCTTCTTAGGAGTTATGACTTTAATTTTCCTCATTCTCTCACGAATTCTAACACACGTCTTCCGAGAGAGTCTGTCTAATATACATTTGATTTTCTTCTCTTGTTTTTCGTTTCTTTCATTATCTCTTCCTTAATCTGTTACTCTTTGCTGCAAGATCTAATTTTCCCTATCTAGTTATGCATGAACTTAAATTTATGCCTTGTCTAACTCTTTCTCTTCTAATTATATTTCTTACTTGTCTTTTTACTACTTCCGATCTCAACTGACCTCCCCTTGAAAACTATGAAGTTAAATTAAATCTCCTTTCTTGAATTTTTTGTATTTCTTTCTCCAGTCTAAATTATTCCAGGGTTTTCAGATATCTCTCTTTTCAGTTCCTGCTCTCTTCTATCATCCACTCCATATCTTACCTATTTATCCGCTAATGGCATACGACCTATGTGAATAATTAATGTCTGTTGATTCTGTAACATCAACAGATTGCAATTGGTTCTATTCTTTGGCAGGACTGCTGTTGACTATTCCAATCGTTTGTTCATCTCAAAGAATATTATTTATTTTCCTTTAGCTGTTATATTTTATTCTATTTCTGTATCAGAATCTATTTCTGTAATGAGCTATTTTTTGTAGCATACCATCAAGTTGTTCTCTGATATATTGAGTCTCTCATCTCTCGACTTTCATTTCTTCCATTTTCTCAATGTTTTGTTTCAAACTACTATTCAATTATATCCTCTGGCTTTCCTCAATTTCACTTCGCTTTTCTTACACTCTCATTTTCTGATTCCATGTTGTGTCCATTATCTGATTTTTCTCAAGTTATATCACACAATAGAAGGTTACATAGCTTACGATCTCATATTACTGTCTCCTCTGCGTCATTTTACTCAAGTCTTTCAAAAAAGTATAATGGTCTAGAGACAGATAAAAATGAGTGTATCTTCTCGTTTCAATACTCTTATTTCACCTTCAGGCTTTTGTTTTGTCATGTATTTTATCTCCCTCACATTTTATTTTCCGTTATTCCCTTTATATATCGTGCTCCCCATTCTCTTTATTTCCTGAATATTTTCTTTTTGTGGTTAATTGATATACTTATCCATTATTCTTATAGCATTGAGCTTTTCTTATATTGTTAGTTAATCTTCACTTGTTGGAGATGGTTGGCTTTCTTCTTCTTTTCCGTTGAGATTGTTACAGGTAAGATTTTTATTGCCTGTTTTGGATGCATTCTTCCTGCTCTATCTGTATATATTTCTGTTTGAACCTATTATTCCATATAATCGTTGGCACCTAATTAACTTTCTCTTCAAAATTATATTTTCCAGAATTCCGTATTTTTCTTTCTTTTCTGGATTAAGCTCCCATATTTTTAGTACACTCCCATTAGATATTTTATTTTCTTTCCAAGGTCCAGATCCATTTTTCCATCAGAGGTTTATATGATCATCGTCGTGTTCTATTAGTCTGATGTGACTCTCCGACTGTGTCCTTCACTCTCCACTTTGCTCTCTTCGCTCGTTTTGTTATAAAACATTTTTACCGTTTCTCACATCGCGGGGCTAACTTCTTAACAATCTCGCATCTGGTATTTTTTCTAGTTTTTCTCTATCTATGATGTTCTTCTTTGTTTTTACAACATCAGGCTCTTCTCTTTTACTGTGTCTTCTTTGGGAAATTACCAATGTCTGCTTTATGCATACAGCACATGAATTTTAAACTTTGTCTTCCACCGTATATGACATTCTTAACGCCAAACCTCCTACAAATGTAGGGTCATACTTTTTTCTGTTGATTGTTTCTGTATTGAAATCGTTTACTGCTAAAGACTCATCTGACGACTCATCTGGTGGAAAGTCTGAGCTTTGGTCTAGTAGCTGTGTCAATACTTTTTTGTTTTGTATTTGTCTCGTGCGTAGATTATTTAAGTATGCTATTCTCTCTCTATTCCGTGATTAGCTCTCGTCCCCTTCTCACCTATCTTCTCCTCTCAATGATGGATATGCCTCTTTGGCCTCAGGAGTACTTTCCGTATTTCCTGTGGCTATTTTTATTTCAAATTATTTTTTTTCATGATTTTCTCATGTTGATGTGTTTGTTCGTTCTCTTGCCGAGACAAGACTTATCCACATTGTGACTCTCTTGTCCTCTATCCATATTTTTTTTTTTCAAAAGTTTATCTTTTTATATTAATTATTTTTTTTCATTATATTTTTATTTTTTATTTATATTTTTTTTATGTATATTATTTTATTTTTTTAATATTATTTTTATTTAATTTTTATTAGTATTATTTTATTATTTTTATATATAAATTATATTTTTATTATATTTTTTAATATATTTATTTTTATTTTTTTTAATATTTTATTTTATTTTTTTTTTTATTTTTATATTATATAAATTATATTTATATTATTTATTTTTTATAATATATATATATATTTTATTTAAATTCACATTCCATTATAAAGTAGCTATTTATAAAAAAACAAAAAAAAAATAGTATATTTATGTAATATATTTCTATTTATATATATATATAATAATATTATAATATATAATAATATAAACAATAAAGCTAGTTTATTATATAATAAACTATATATATTTATATAATATATCATAGTCTCACTTGATATAAAGAAAAACTAAAACATGATTGAATTTTTTCATGCAAGAATTAAAAATATTGCTAAAAAATGTTTTGTGTGGTAAGTGAAAATTACTCTTTTTGCATGGCCTATTAAAGATATTCGGTAATAAAATCTTACCAGCAAACCATTTACTATATGTATACCTTATCTATAACACAATATTCTATATTAGTAAGGTCTAGAGGACTCGAGTTTCTAGCCAATAATAAAAATTCCATTTTTAGAATGGTAATGATTAGCATCAAAATTGCAGGATTATTAAAAAATATTAATGGGTGTGTATTATGTATTTACAATAATATTATATTATTTACAGATTTATATATACAGTATATTAATGATTCTTATTGCTTATCATAAATAAAATTTCTTGAAATATATAATATAATTACTTATGTATATCATCACTATTTATATGTAGTATATTATATATATTGTTGTGTTTTGATTGAGGGGAATGTGTAAGAAGTGTTGAGAATCTGTGATGGTGTGTGTGTGATCAAAAATGATCACAACGAATTTTTTTTCATATCTTGATCCTTACATATTAGGAAATAGCTATCTTCTATATATAAGATACATATAAATACTAACTATGTCATTTGTTGGAGACGTTACGTAAAATTCCAGTCTTCTGACAATTTTAACGTTTGTCCAAAGTTGATTGCTATATTTTGCAGACTTACTTATTTATGTATGCCATTTACGCAGCAGTAATCTAAATTATGGCATATATTATGTTATGATCTAACATAGTATATATATACTAATATCACAATATGCATTATATAAGGTAAACACATAAAATCAAGCGTTATTATATATAGTGTAATAAAATCGCTTGGACTGATAGATATATATTATATTAGGAAACGCTAGTACTTTCCAACTTTATATAATATATGTTAGTATATATAGTATATATATATAGGTAAAAATCTTACTTGGTCTAGGATTAGCACAATTTTGTTAGAGTTATTTTTCGATATTTGTGATATTCGAATTGAAATCGAAAAATCGTACTGTTTATATCGATTACATAAAATCGTATATTTGGTAAATCGATACAGGATTATATAGTGTAATATATATAGATTATATTATAATATGGGTGTATCACTATAAATTAAATTATAGGTAATATATACGTATAACATAGTTCATTGATTATGAGCTTACTTACAACCTTATAATATATATATAAATATATAATATAATAGTCATGTGAGAATACACTAGTGAGGAAACAGTAATATTGATATCTAATACATGAATATATAACTGACATAATAGATAAATTGCAGAGAGTCCACATAATCGTGTTTGAAGATTTTATAGATATCTCGAATAATATATTGTTTTGCGGAATAAATGTCTCACTCAATGCATATAAAGCGACCATTTTTGGGATTTATTGTTTTTGGGGGTATAT
Source organism: Trachelipus rathkii (assembly GCA_015478945.1). Classification (NCBI taxonomy): domain Eukaryota; kingdom Metazoa; phylum Arthropoda; class Malacostraca; order Isopoda; family Trachelipodidae; genus Trachelipus; species Trachelipus rathkii. The sequence goes on along the minus strand of JABUQX010015889.1, from coordinate 37,948 downwards.
ATCACTAACGAATACCCACGGGTAGTCCTCCCCGATGTCAGGAGTCGGGGTATCTCTCGGACCTCTAGGTGTGGCACAGGGTATTAGTACTAATACATCTCTCTCTCCTCGGGGATGGAGTTATCTCTGACACACCACTATCTTTATTATAGTGAGTACTAATTAGGGTTCGCGCCGTGTTCTCCTGACCATTTCTCCCTCCGCGGGTTATGAAAGTGCCCCCCTTTCCGTCCCCCATTGCTCGAGCCCACCTAAAAAGGGTACATACTCGATTTTAGTGGGGTTCGTTGACTCACTGCTGCCGTAAAACTAGGCTGCTAACTTTTACTGATACTGTTTAATAGCTGCCGAAAGATTATATATTAGTTCACAATAGTTGATTTTATGTATATTAATTTTAAATTTATATAAAAATTATTAGAATACATATAGATTATATATAGGTCTATTATAAGTTTTTTATTTAGATATAATATGAAATAATATATATACTATATCATACATTTGATTATTATAATATATATATAGCTATATATATATATATTTAATTTTAAGTATAAGTAGGTATATATATATATAAATTATATATATAGTATATATAATATTAAGTATATTTAGATATATATATAATATATATATAAATGATATATAGTTATATAGGACTATGTTATATTATTATATTATTATAAGTTAATTATTATTATATACGAAGAGAATAGTTATGTATTTAAGTTATATATATATATATATACCTCACGGAAAAGTTAAACCAGTCTACAAACTGTTTTTGGACTAAAATCAACGAACATTGATACCTTTGTTACTGTTACATGTACAAATAAAACAATGCTAAAAAAAACTAGCAATACTGCAAATCTGTTCTTCTTTGGCATATATCAAACAATATTCTACTTCTCATTTCATTTCTAAACTTACCGCTTGAACAACTCCATTAGCACAACCGACGAATATAAAGTTTTAAACCATATAGCTTAGATCCGATATGTTTGTTACAGTTTTCAATACATTTGAAAAATTTGGTCATGTTTTTCAACATATTAGATATTTAAAAAAAATGTCAAATGCCAATATTGATGAAAAAAAGCAATAGACGGTTCAAAAAATCAGTAAAAATAAGAAAACGCGTGATTAGTAATTTTGCACTAATTAACCAGATGTTTTTTAAGCTAGATCTATTGCAAATTGCACCAAATTGGCAACACTAGTTTTTATCATTTTTACAAATAATCGATTTACAGCTAATCGATTTAATATTACAATTTCTATGTATCGTTAATTCCCATAAAAAATCGAATTCACCTTAGTTTTTATTTTTTTTACTTCCGAAATGTAAAATTAAGAGCCTATATGATTTTCTGGAATGAGCTGCTTTTTGTATATATAATAGATATACTATATATATAATATAGTATATATATATATTATATAATATATAAACTATATTATACTATATATATGATAAAACAGTATACTTATATACTATATATATAAGAAGATACTATATATATATATATATATTCCTCTGTCCAAAAGTAAGTTTACTGAATATTCCCGGTTTTACATGAACGACTGGAGAATGTAAGCTCCCCCGTGACGAGTATGCGAGTTATGGTAGCTAGTTACCTAGCCTACTATCTCATACCAGTTTTAACCACTATAATAAACGCAGTCCTGTGCACTTCAAATGTTTTATATTTTAGCGTTGTCTAACTCTCGTTTCGTTTATTATTGCACTATCATCTTTTGTGTATGGTTTGTTTTACTCATCGCTCGTTACGTTTTGTACGATGCAGAATAAATATTGAACAGCGGTACGTTATCAAATTCTGTGTGAAACGTAACAAGTCTGATACTTATGGGGATGCCACTCTATTGAGAAGTATGGTTTTTAAGTGACAAAGCTTTCAAAGAGGCCGAGAAAATGTTGAAGACGACCCTCGATTGGGAAGATCATCTCGTCAAACAAACGATTGAGAATGGTGAAAAGTTTGTTAGCAGCTGTGATAGAGAGTCCGCCGTATTCAGTGTGTCAGAGTGATTGCAGAAAAAACTGGTCTGGATAAAAATGCAGTTCATAGAATTTGAACGAACCATTTGCACGTGCGAAAAATTTGTGGAAAATTAGTGCCAAAAAGCTTGTCTGTGGAGCAGATGGTTCGAACAGGGTCAAAAATTTGCTACCTTTCAGACAGACAGCTGATCACGCCTTTTCACAAAATGTCTTGGAAACGACTTCAGAAAAACGATGTCATGCTTCAGAACAGACATTGCAACGATTGGTGCTTTTTGCTACCAATGATAATGTTGCCTTCTCACACTTCGCATCTTCAATTATAGAATTTCGCGCGAAGAAAAACATTTCAAGTACTTCCAACATCCTCCATTACAGCCCAGATCTAGCTCCGTCCGATTTCTACCTCTTCCCTATAGGAATGAAAGATTGAAGTTGAAGAATCATTTTGGTACGATGGGAAAACATAAAAGATACTTAACACAGGTGAACTTAACATTACTTCGGGAAAATGACTTCCGGTGACTCGCTATGGAACAGCTGGAAAAAAGTTGGAACCGCTGTTGTAACCTCCTCAAAGGTCATACCTCGAAGGAGATAGATAAATTGTAATTTCAGTAAGTCCAATATCATAATTAAGGATGCGACATAGTACACTTACTTTGGTACATATATATATAAGTATATATATATATACTAATACTATATATATATATATATATAAAATACAATATATATATAATATAGTACTATATATAAAAATTTATATATAAATTATATATATATATATATATATAATATATACTATATAATATACTCTTATATACTACTATATATATATACTATATATAGATATATATTATATAATATCTATATATATATAAAAAGTATAAATACTATATATATATTCATATAATATATATATATAATATTATATTATATATATTAAATATATATTTATATTATATAATCAGGAAAAATAACACACCAGAAACGCGAAAAATATAATATTTTAAAAAAAAAATAATCAACCAAACAGAAAATTAAGGTTAAAATTAAAAGCAGGTTGTTAGGCCTTCCGACGCTAATGCTTCTACGGACTCTAAATTAAAAATATTTAAAAAAAAATTTAAAAGTTAAAAATTGGAAAAAATCCGTCCATAAATTATTGTTATATATATATATATATATTATATAATATTATAATTATATCATATAAATATATATAATGTATATATGATATATATTAATAGATAGTTATATATATATATATATATAATATATAATATATATATATATATATATCCTTACTAACTTTCAATTTTACCTTTTTTTTTAAAAAAATTTCTTAATAGAAAGCCGTCTTCATTACATGCAAATTCCTTTCTTTTGAGTCGCCCTTATTGGAGAAATATTTATGGAATATGAATGTTATATATACTACCTAAATAATATTCTAGTAATATATAGTATATAATAATAATATAAATATATAATAATAAAATAAAAATAAATAATAATAAAAAAAAATAAAAATAAAAAAATATATTATATATATCCTATATAAAAAAAACTATACATATAATTATATAACTCTATATATATATATATATTATAATATCACTGACTAATTATATATATATATATAATATATATATATATATATATATATATTTTATAATATAATATATATAAGTTACGATACATTCCAGAACAATGCATATTGATATCAATTGATATAGTAGCACTAGAAAGGCTAGTAAGCAATTATATATAAAATACAATATTCATATCTATAATATATATATATATCATATGATGATATATATATTATTATATATAATATACTATATATTATATATATATACTATTATTATATATATATATAATATAATTCTTTTCTCAAGAAATAATATTGCGCTGAATCTACGTTTACACAATTCTTAGCTTCATTCTTGTTGATTTACAAAATAAAATTATGGTACAGTTGTTATTACTGCATACAAATAATTAATTGTATCCACATATGCAGAAATAGCGCAACTAAGTTTAATTCGAATCACGTATTTTTAATTAAATCAGCACAGTGCCTACGATATATATATATATAATAATATCATATATATATATATATTTATATATATATATATATATATATATATGTATGTTATATATATATATATATATAATATAGTATATATATATATGTATATATATATATGTTTATACATAATATATATATACTATATATTATGATATAGATATATTACTATATACTATATATAATATAATATACGTATATATATATATAATATTACTATATATATATAATATATATATATATATATATAGTTGATTATTTGCGTTAAAACGACAAATATCCGAGAGGCGAGATCCGCGTTGTACGATAATTGTTTCGAACGAATACGAAAAATAAAACTGGCACAAAATTCACAAAACATGTCTACTATTTATCACCGTAATATATATATATATATTATATATATATAAACGTTATATACACGTATCTTATACATATTATACTTTAGTATCATATATGATGTGTTATATAATATATTATATATATACTATTTGTATATTTATATTACACATTTAATTTTTACTATTGAAGGTTAGTATAGTTAGTAGTTAGTTAAGGTTAGGTTGGTTAGGTTAGGTTAGGAATAAGTTATATTTCTAATTTTTAGGTCGTTAGGTTAGGTAGAAAGTTAAGTTATGATAAGTTATGTAAGTTAGGTTAGGTTTAGAGAAGTTAAGTTATGTTAATAAGTTAAATCTTAGTTGGAATTTCTGGTTAGTAGGTTAGTAGGTTAGGTTAGGTTGGTTATATTATATATATATAAGTACATCATATATACATAGTATATAATAATATATATTATATATATATGTATATATATTATCCCATACATATTATACTTATATAATAGTAAATAAAGTATATATAATATTTTTTGCCCGATCGCTGGTGGTGTTATACACTACATAAATACTAAAAAAATACAAATATGAACAGTATTCATTTTATTATTTCATTCTAATAACATCGTATTGTAATAATAAATCACAAGTTATCCCATGCTCTTCCAGAATAACACTGAATGTCTTCATGAAGGGTATACCCAAAATAAGACTCCGGTGCATTAACCTTGCCAGACGTATAATTTCCAATAAAAACTTTCATTAATTATCTTACTTATTAAATCAAATTTATAAATTTGAAATAATAAGTTTCTACTACTAGTACAAACAAAGTATAATTTTGTTTAAATAAAATTATACTATAAACTTTTTTTTTTCTCATAAAAATTCTTTGGGAACTGTTTATTGAAATGCGTTATATATATTACTGATAATTATATATACTATAAAGTAGTAATATATATAATATAAGTAATATAATACTATTACTATTATATATATACATTAATACATTATATAGTATCCTATATATAATATATATTGAAACAGAAAATGTTTTAACATTTTGATAACTATGGTAAAGAGAACCAAAAGAAAACTGACCAGCTCATAAAGCATACTCCTTTGAAAAACAACGGATGTATTCCTTCTCGAGCAGCATGATCATAAAACCTGAGAGATACATAGGCTAAATTAAATACAGGTATAGATTACATAGTATACATAGGGATGATATAACAAATTTAACCCGAACAATAAAATTTCAGAGGAGGTTAAAAACCTTTAAAAACAGAATGAGCCTGGCTATCCTCCCATCAGACGACAATGAAAACAGCAAACCTCCCTTATTTTTCGGAATTACAATGCCTGAAGTAATCACGTGAGGATTCCACAAGCATGTAGCATCTCATCAGGTACTGTTAGGTAGTAAAAACTACTTAGAGTTCTCACGTTAAAGAAAGAATAAAGTGCAGAAAAGAAGACAAACAAGGAAAATTTATTGAAGTACAGTCAGGAAGTATTAATATAATTTAAAAACAAACTGTAGGATTGGGGTCATAGTCTTGGGGAAAAAGGGTTATGATGTTATAGATAGCTATGTTACACAACTATCATACTTATTATGAAAAGCCAAAAGGAGATTACGAAAAACCACCAAAAGGAGAATATGATTATGAAAATACAAATCCAGAATATTATAACTATATATTATATATATGCTATACCCTATATAAAATGTACAGATATATATGTCGACCATAGTGTCATAAGACACACAAAATAACAAATTCTGTAGTAATATCATTATATTTATATATAGTGAGTTTTATTTTACTATTCGTTGAGGTTGTGAGGTAGTGATAGGGGGTCTATTATAATATATTAACTTAATATAGTATATAACCTATTCACTATATATAAAATATTTATATATATATATACTAATTATATATATTGTATGAAACATAACATAAACATTTAGATGCATAACATAAATACATAATGCATCATGACTTTTTTCCCCACAAAGAATTGGCGGTAAGGGGGCATCGTGACATGCCACCGGAAAACAGAATAAAGTGTATAGTGACACGAATACGACATAATTCAGTAATATTATGAAGGCCCAGCCTTACTCTGGTCCTCCTAAACCTATTAGTGAGAACTTCGTCGCCAGTCATAAAATCCACCCTAGAGCTTACACGGGACCGCGACGACCCTCACTATGGGGATATCCGTTATTGTAGGGTTTTCATCCTTGGCCACAGGTGAGCTCACAATAACATCCCAATCATAAGAAAACCCCGCCATTCACTCCTATTCTACACCTTTCTTCTGCCTCTGTCAAACTCACACTCTCTTCCTCCAGACAATATTCCTGTTATATCTGCAATCCAGCTAAATTGTATCTCTTCGGGCTCTCCCAGCGTCTGAAACAATCTCAACACACTCAAGCGCTCCATTTATACATTCCGTCAACCAACCGAACAATCATTATATCCTTTCCACTATGACCAAAACCACTCAAACGTACTTTCACAGTATTAATTATCTCTCTCAGTTACACTCCTTTCAATCCTACATCACCACATAACTCTCTAGACTTTATATTCTCTTCATTATGATCATATCTTAGCACCGTAACACGCGCCTATAGTTGTCTCGAGTCTGAACACATTGAAACTTTAGATCTTTACCACTTATTCCAGACCATAGAGTGTCTCTTTACTACCATTGATCTAATATAGAGACAGGTATAACATTACCCTCAGTACAACTAGTTGTAGACACCCTAAGTCTGCCCACTCATGATCTTAGCTACCTCTACACACCATCACAAGCTATTTGAATTGCAACCAGCCACTTCGCGACCATTCACAATTTTCCAACGACACTCTGCATCATCCGTTCCCTTTTATGTCTCACAACTACTCCCATGCCTAAATATTTAAGCGATTAGCTCCACTTGTTGTGCAGCTGTGGCTCTACCATCTAAATGCGACTAACTTTATATGAGCAGGATTGACTGTCTCTCAGAGTCATCAATCCCACAAAGCAAAAGCCTATTTCTTGCTACTATCTTTATCGTAATTTATATCTATCAAACCCCTCCTCTTTTACACCATACTTCACTGGCACCAAAATCTTACTACAACATATACTCATATCATTCTATAACTCATCATTCAGATGTTTCACAGAGACCAAACCAAATTATTCGCATATATATATATAATTAGACTAATGTAATGATATATATATACTATATTAGTATATGATATATATATATATATATATATATATATATACTATATAGTATTTACTACTAAATTTTATTATTATTTTTTAATACTATAGTAAATAGATATATATAGTAAGATATATATATATATGAGTATTAATTGAATAAATATAAAATAATATTAATAGAAATAGTAATTTAATATATATATAATTATATATTAATTAATATATTAATACATATTATAGATATGCATAAGTTCTGTGACAGTTACGTTTTATAGCTTCTTTATCCCAGTTCTCCATATATAATGTTGCAATATATACTATTATCACAGATACTATTTATATGTTTCAAAATATTCATGCTTGGTCAAACGCTATATATTAATATTATATTATACATGCACACAATTTGACTACACTACTAATATATTCAACATTATGCCACTCTCACTGCATAATGTACTGCTGAGCAGACACATTATCACACACCGATGATATCTTTCGCTAACTTAAAGTTTATTAACCTACTGCGTATGAATTACACACTCCATTCGGCTTTCTGCTACTCTAATTAGCCATCAGTGATCTGCCTTTCACAGGAATCTTATGGTTGCCTGCTTTTCTGTGTCCCATATCTTTCTTTATCTTACCTTGTTTCCCAATGATGGGAAGTAAGGAGCCTTCTACTAAATTCATCCGGGAAAAAGATGTGAGAAGCAGTTTTAAGTCAGAACATGACAAATAAGTCGAAAAGAAAAAGCCAGCTCTATTACCGCTCACCCTTCCATGTAAAATGTACCTCATTAGATTAGTGACACCACTCACAGTCAATGACAGAAAATCCATCCCTGTAAAGCTTCACGGACCGCGACGAACCCTCACTATATTTCTCATTCATTTGTTTTCAATGTAAAATTTGATGTGCTTAACTCAGCCATCATAAAACTCCTAAACGCAACCTTGTTTTCTGGCTCACACCGAGAGTCTCAAGTCCCTCTTAGTACAGCTCGACGCATCTTTCGACCCAAAATACCAGCAGTATTAGCCTTCCCGTACCACAAATAACACCTTCGAGATAACTTATTCCTCCTATTAAATCTTTCTATCTCCGCCTTTTCTCTCTTTCACCTCTTATATCTACCATTGAAGCGCATCCTGTCATGGGACTAGTACTGCTTCTCCTCCAATCCCTTGGAACTTATACCCTCCATAAACCGCTTTGTTATACAAACTTCCAAATCCAATCAAATCACCACTCGCCTCCGCTCTTGATCATTCACTAGTAATTTCATCTATACCTGCAGATTTTACCCATTGCTCAAAACTTTTCTCACTAACTATCCTCCACCGAGTTAACCTCCTCACTTACTAATTAACCTCACATTTCCCCACAAACTCAGATGAAATACGCTCAATTCTCCTTCTGCCACCATTCAAAACCACACACATTCACTTAACAGCCTAATCGTGATTACTGTTAATATGTGCAATTTTCGAAGTTGTTTCTTATCCTACAGACTCACCTTCACTCGCTATTACTTCAATTGCAGTTCCACGAGAAATGTCACATCCCTAGTTATTATTTCTAAGAGCCATTCCCCTTTTTTACTCATTCTTAACCTTTCGAGCGCTTCCCTCCAGAAGATGCTTTATTCCCTTGTTGAAGAATAATTTATCTTCCGAAACTTCATTTACTTTTTTTTCTCCTACGTATGTACCTTTTAAGTATTTCTTATTTTCCTCCTTATATAATTCCTAAGTCATCTTTTCTTATATTGAAACTTCATCAGTGTTGCTTTTACGTACGATTCAACCACCTCTTTTTTTACTTTAACTCAGCTGTTCATCACCTATCATTCCACCATTCCTGTCTTAACCAGTCTCTTACCTTCCTCACTTTAGCACATCCCACACCACTCCCTCCTGTCACGTAGACTAACAAATGCTTCCTCCATATATCCCCAATATTAGTGTTCTTGATCACATTCAAAACCGTCGGTTCACATTACAATCCAAAGATTGTACTATATGCAGCTGCGCGTTATCAAGTACCTTATTCTTCATATAGTCATATTAACACTTTTAACATTTGTTCACTTTTAAACTTCCCACTAACTTAACTTCTGTGACTCATTCATTCCTTTCGTATCACCTTCCTCTCCACTCAAGCCCACTCCACTAACTTAAATTTTACATAGAACAACATAATGATCCACTATGAAATATATCCTCATTCCTGAAAAACCCCTCACTTGATTACATCCAACACACATTACTTTCAACATACTCTTCTTCATTAACCAACACAAATCATCCATAATTTCTATACTTTTCACTCCTATGTAATTACCATCTGTCTGACCTTACACGAACTCTAGTGATATTATTATTAATACTTATGTGAATACTCTTGTGTTTTAAGAAATTAGTGATATACTTTACACACAAACCTCTCTCTTCACAGAATAATCAATATACCTTTCCAATACCATTCATCATTTTTTCATGCCACCCAAAACTCAACTGTATACCATCTCCTTTATTTGTAATCACCTAATCCAACCATCATAAGGTCCCTATACCCAATAAACTAACTATCATAATTGGAAGCAATCATTCAGATTATATATCCTACAGGATAAAATCGTAACTCTTCATTCAACGTTTCCCTCAGAATGGGCCATACGTACTAATATCAACCACAACAGTTAATCCTTGAACCTTTTACAAACTGTAAATTTAGACCAATAATAGAATTTCTAGAGACTCACGACACACAAAAGTCATACCATATAGCTTTGTACCAACAGTCTAACTCATCCAAAAATTGCAACTTCCTTCTCTACACCTCTCTCATTCATTGCACTACACCTATAGGCAACACACACATTATTTCCGCAAACACCACTATATTTTCACCGATTTCCTTTATCATCTCTATATTATTTTCTAAGCACAGCGATGACAAAATATCCAAAATTTGCTCACATTCGCTAATACAATCCATCACCTCTCACCTCTATTTCTCCATCATAACATTTATTACTCTGATCAATTCCATCATTGATACCCTAATTATACACGATGCATACAAGTTCACTACTACTGAAAATATTAAAGAAGCCGTTACTACGTATACACGGCATCTCCGTAGAGCTAGTGAGTATGTGACTAATCAATAAGCTAATTTACCTAGCTCAAACGAGATAATAGGTGTAAGTTGGTGCAGACCAACCCATACATTACCACCGTCCCTTAGTCGCAGGAGGGTTGGGGGGGAAAAACCTTTTTTTTCTACGACACGCAGGACAATTATTGGTGTGCAATTCTTTCTCCCCCCACACACAGAATATTGTAATTAGATAGGATGTCTGCTAACGTGTTTATCTAAGAAAGGGTGTGTGTGATGCGCTTTTTCAAACTCCAAAATATTATACTTCCTTTTTTATAATCCCGCAATCGTGCTAAATTTTATCTTACTAAATACTAAAAACTCTTTGTTCTCGGTTAGAAATGCAATAGAATTTATTTTGATTTACATTTTGGTACCTTTATAAGTTTTACTAAAATGCAAATAAATAAAGTTTCTCTATCTTCATCCTCTTATCACTTACCCTCTCCTGATGGTACTAAAGATGTCTCTATCTTTTTGCTATAAAGCTTAGCAAGTATCTCGCATATCTTTGCCTCCCAATCCAATTTAGATTAATTTCCAGAGCTATTCTCTCCTTCTCCACCCCTTTATCCACCTCATTCTTAAGGTTTCATTTTACTGCTTTACTCTCTGAACTATTGTATAAATACTAAGTAAAGACGTGGAGTGTTGAAATGGTATATTATACCCATTACTTATGGATTCTTGAAACTTCAGGTTCTGAGCTTTGACACCCTTACCCTGCCGTTAGTGTAAAAATTATTGCCTATCAACTTCAAACCTTTCCTTTATGTTGTATAGGCATGCTCTCATTCAATCCTGACGCCTGTAAGAAAGGTAAGGACCTCTTCTCATTATTCTCTTATTTTTTATTGCCATAGATTTCAAAAATTTATCATAAATATGCGATAAGAATTTCTGCCAGTGGAATTATGAAATATTGAATTTAAAATTACCTCAGAGAGATTCAGTTCAAAAGCTAAATTTCAGGAATAAGTGATGAAGAAAAATATTCTCAAATATATGAGAATATCCGCACTTATGAAACCAAATTTCAGAGATATCATAGGCATTCTAAGAATACCAAAAACATTCATTAAATTAACGTAATAATTTTATTTAAATTATTTATTTCTCAATATTTAAAGTATTTATTTTTCATACACAGACCTTATAAATCAAAAAAAATTTATAAATAACGTTATTATGATATGTTTTACTTATATATATAATATATATATATATTATATATTAATATAATATATATTATAATTATTAAGATAGACGCAACTTATATATACAAATATATAAGAGGTTATATAATATATAGTATTATTATATATATAGTATATATATATATATAATATATACTATATTATGTTATATATTATATATTGTATAATAATCTCAAATATAGTAGTATATAATTATTAATATATATAATGTATATAGAGATTACTTAATTATATAGGTCTGTAGTATGAGTATATTATTGGATATATAATGAATATATAAGTATATAATAGATAAATTCTATAAAGTTCTAATAATGTAATAGTTCAGTATAAAATATATTAAATTACAGATAAACACTTCCGCTAATTGGCATAGTCCTAATTAAAGAGGGGTTGTACTCAATTAACGTCGAGCACATATCGAACCAACGACCCAAAGGAAATGAGACAACTCACATCCACACACGAGGTCTAGAACTGTGGATTCGCATGCCAAAGCAATCAGTAGATGACGACTATTGAATCATGCACTGCAGCTTCAGCCAAGTGGATTGGGTAAATAACTGTAGAAATTAAATAAGAAAAGTGCAAAGGGCAGATGAACGTCATTAGTGAGGAGTCGGTGAAGTTGAAATCACCATGAATGATGATTTCAAAGAAAAGTGATAAAGAAGAGAGAGAATGTTTTCTAATTTGTGGAGTGCGATATATAATCGTTCGAGAATAGTTAAGAAGATAAGAGGGTAAATAGATAATGAGAGCAGTTTAAAGTTTATAAACAGAAATATACAGGAAAACAGATGAAAATAGTCGTATGAATACTAAGAGTTTGAGGCTATTGGAGCTCATTTTTAGGGTCACAGTGAGAATATTTAAGCAGGAAAACTTCTCGAAAATTAAAGACGACACTCGCGTTGGTTAAGGGGAAGGCAAACAAACAATTTCATTGCACATTATGCACAAACAACGCTCTATTAGGCTGAAAAGATGAGGAAAGATATAGTGAAAGAGTGTTCTGACTGTTAGTAAGAAACCGTGAAGTCACACACACGCGCTCAAAAACGCTGAGAGAGGTACGGATAAGAAGAGATAAAGTGAGTAAAGTTAGATTAGGAGGTACAGATGAAGTTATACAACCAAAATAAATTACGAAAGATTGTATCCATAGCACACAGAAAATTACAGAAATGAGTATAATAGTGAGGAAAGGATATACCTGCACGCAGAGAGCACACACTAAACAAAGACGGCAACTTGTCATTGAGCGGCACGCAACCCATCACCGGAGGCCGTCAATGCCTTTAATGTGAGAAGGGTAGAGATAATGGGGTTATTTTTAGTGGAGAGACACTCCTATAGGCTCCATACTAACTCCGAGGCGTTTGCAGCCAATTTTAATTGCGATCTTGATGTGCTCTTTGAAATGGTGTATGTGGCAATGTTCTTCGTGTAATTTGGGTATTCGGGCATTGGATTGTGTGATGTGTGATTACCCAAACTCGTGATGCGACGACTTGAGCGTGCAAATTAAGTGGAATAATATAGAACACCTTTACAAGTGTGACAACGTGTTGGCACACCAATATATAGGAATGTGAGAAGGGATCGTTCGCACGATGTGATCACTGATGTACTTTCTTAAGACTCTCATTAAGATATCCAATGTGCGTCGGCTATAGTCTGCATCCGCTGATCGGTGTTAGTCCTAGCGTCCTGTGACGAATGCACTATACTACACACACTAAATAATGGTACAGATTGAGGGAGGCTACGTACTAATATAGGACTAGTAGGTACTGATTCTTTTCGATGTGTTCATGTTATCTACTACTGCATTTTCTTTTCCTAATGGCTATTGTTAACACATGACTAACCTATATATATACACCCATATTAGTGGGGACCTAAAAGTAGAAGTAAAGTAGTGAGAGAAGATAAAGTATAGAAGAAAGTAATAAGATATAATATTATAATTTATATATAATATATTAATAGTTAATACTATATATATTACATATATAATTATTATTTTATTCTAATATAGTTTATATACATATATATATATATATATATATATATAATATATATATATATATATATATTATAATATATATATATATATATTATATATTATATATTATAATATATAAATATATATATATATATAATATATAATATATATATAATTATTAAATATATGATATATATATTAAATTATTATATATATATATATACATATAGTTATACTATATATATAATATATAGATATTATAGATTATATAATATATATATAGATATATATATATATAATCAATATTCCCTATAGTTATATATATTATTATTAATATATATATACCGGTATATATAGTATAATATAATATATATAATAATATTATTATATATAAATATATAAATTAGTCGTGTCACATAGTCCTAGTGCTCTGAGTATGCTAGTATTACTTTATTCGTATCTCGGTAGCGTTAAAATTCGATGAGTCTATAGTGACCTGCGCATTAGCATATAAAAATGAACGTTATCTGTAGTGTGCGTCATATGTTATATAGATTGACGGTTTCGTGCTATACGTGACTGTGACCTAGGTAGGTACAAAAATACCGTATGCGGGCTCAAACTCACTAATATAATTATTATATTAATATATTAATAAATATATATATATAATCATATTATAATATTATTAATAATATAATATTTAAAATATATATAATATATATATATATATATATATTAATATTATATAATACTTAATATATATATATATATATATATATATATATATATTATAATTATATATTATTGATATATATATATATTAATATATAATTAATATATATATATATATATAATATATATAGTACTAAAAGTTGAAATTTAACATTATTAGTATGAGCAACTATTTAAATAGTAACGTATTTATGCGTCAATTTATTAAAGAAGAAACTTTTGAATCATGATCAAAAAAGCTTATATTGGATCAAAGTTTTAGTGTATTTATACTTTTTATATTTAAACACTCATTTGTATATTTTTATTCCAGTTTTCGATACTACAGCAGTAAACGGGAAGAATAAACGGGGCAGCCATTCGCGTAGAAACGAAATCGAACAAATACCTACTTCTTATAGGATACCGACATCATAATGCTGAAATTATCTTTTCTACAATGTTTAAGGAAATATTTCCCTCTTCAATTGGTCCTGATATTTCCTTATTTAGAAAATTTAAAAAAAGCCGGCCCAAAATTGAAAAAGAAAAATTCACTGATGGATTACAAGACATTAAAGCAGCCATAAATGAAGTAATAGTTAAAAAATGTAATAGATTTTTGTCTTTTAAAAATATCTGTATAAGGGGGACCCTGTTAATTTATTTCTGATTTTTTGGAATTTAATTTTTATTATTCTTGGGACCACCAGATTCGAATGCAATGTCAAGAAAACCTGGAGTTTGTCATCAACCAGATGAGATGGCGAAAGGAGTTTATGCCATTAAAATATCACTTATTGCACGTTGAAAGCAATTACCACAATGAACCATGAACGGTCTGACACATTGCTCAAAGATTGAAATTACGTTTTGTTGTAAAGTTCACTGCACCTTACATGGATTGGTTCGAATACATAGTACAAGACCATATAAAGTTTGGCTATGATTGTGTTCAGTCGGCTACCCCGTTCACCAGTTCCGTGAGCTCCCGAACTCATTATCCGTTCATGAGACTACACAGGATCCGAAACCTCCCCGATGCATTCCTTTCGGAATAGAGAAGCCATGTCCGGATGCTTTATTTCCACAAAAGTATAACCCCCCATAGAAAAGTTTGAGGCCACGTACTGATCCCCAGTCCATTAAGGCATAGTATACTTAAAGTTATATTACGCTCATGTAGACTCCAAAAATAAAAACCCTCCCGTAAATTAACTTTGAAATCAATATAATATAATAATATATTTTCTATAGTATACTATGAGATATTGCTAATATATATAATATATTTATTTAAGTTATACTGATCTATAATTATAATTACACAGTGATATAATATTATTGTAATATAATATAATTAATAATTACTCTAATATATTAATTAGTATGTAGTACACTATATAATGAGTGTAATATATATAATATAAGTAAAATTTATAATATATATATCTTGATACATCATCTTATCTATATCATATCATATATAATATATCTATATATATATAATATTATGTAATATATATATATATATATATATATATAATATTATATATATGTTATATATAAATCAAATTTTAAATTTCCGTTCAAAAATCAAATTTTAGGCGCCAAAAAGCTGTAAAGGGGAGGGAGCGGACATCCACGCTACGGGAACTGCAGGATAACTTATACCTCGTGTCACCTTGTATAACTTAAGTGAAAACTTATGTGAACAGACCAGTGAAAATATTCCATTCACTAAGGTTTTCAAAGATACTGAACTTATTTCTCACTGTGCATCCGCTCAATGTAGGATTCCTCCCCGGGCTAGGCTCACTAAACCATACTGTCCATTCACTAAAAACCCCGCCATTCAACTAGCACTATTTACTGCACCTTGTATCCGCCACATCTGCAAGAATATGCTACCTTTAGATCTAATCTCTTATTTCAGACCATAGTTCATTACCATACATTAACACAGGTAACAACATACCTCTTGTAAAACCCTAGCGAACTCAAAACTTAGTCCCTTACACATCCATCAATTATTTAATGCACCAGCCAACTTGCTACTATTCACACTTTCCTACTACACTATGCATGCATCCGTTTCTCTTTTCACTCCAACACTATATCACTAAATATTTAAGACTCAGCATGTGTTCCAATGTGTCATCATAAGACATATAACTTCACACCGCGGATTAAACGCTCGATAACCTTACTTACTCTTATCTACATTATTTTATTTCCAAACCCCTCCTTTTACACGTCACTGCCAAATCCTTCTACCAATTTCTTAACTCTTCTTCAATTCACCGTACAAAACCAAATCATCAGTTCATATTAATAAGAGGGGCACCCTCTATACCTCTTTCCATATCTCTCTCTCTCGTTCCCATGCTATTGTCAAATCCTCATAATTCTATTCATAACCCATCCATATATCATATTTAATACCAAATGAACATATACATCCCAGACATCTCCTAAAGACTATTTAATATTAAACAAATCACTTTTCACACCAATTTATTCTTAAACACACTTCACTATCGTCAATTTCATCTTTATTATTCCCATTGGAGAAGTTCTACCACCAACAACTCAGGTCAGTATTACCAGCAAACACCTGTCCATAGAGCTTCCTCTGTGATACTATTATTAATACAACTGTTGCAATACAACATAAAAACCTAAATACAATTAATCTTCTTCTATCTCTGTTTCGTATATATATATATATATATAGTATTAAGATAATCTAATACTATAGTGTATAAAATATATTAAGCTAACTATGATGATATACTATACTATAATAGATACTTCAATATTATATAATAATAGTGACTAATATATATATATATATATATATATATATATATATATAACCTTAATTTATTGACTATATATATATTATATATATCAAAGAAATAAAAAAATTAAAGTTAGAATAAAATAAATAGTGAATATTCTCCATTAATTTGACTAATTATATATTAGAATTCTTTTCGGTGTTTTTTCACTGAAATTGGAAAAACCCGTAATTTAATCTTTACTCTATTTTTTAGTTGCCTTTGCAGATGGAGAATCAAAATATTTATTTAGCCCAACTGGATTCGT
>JABUQX010015889.1:0-15000 GCA_015478945.1 Trachelipus rathkii | reverse complement strand
AACACGGAAAAACCGTAGCCTCTTGCTTAGATAATGTTTGGCAACTTGACTTACTGAAATGATAAAATACAAATCTTACAATGAACATTCGATCAATTACATTACTTTTGTAATCATTGATGACACTGTACTTATGGTTAAAGCCCTAAAGATAAAAGATCGAAACTGGTGCTGAAAGCTGTAAGGAATTAATAAATGAGGATAACAAGTATCTCAATTGAGTGACAGATAAAAGTACAGAATTTCTGTAGTGGGTAAAGAGTTTCAAAGAAGAATAGTTACCAGAGTATTGATATACGCCATGTACTACAATACCTTCATCAGATTTAATAAAAGTATGCAATAGTGGAAATGAGTACATAAGATAACTATAAAGAGAAGAATGCATAGGGTATTTCCACCGAAATGAAACACTTTAAATTAATAGCAATATACGCAAAACTCTGGGCTTACTCTTATAAATAGCGTCTTATCATAGAACCAATTAAGAGACCCCTCAAGAGATGTTAAAGGACAAAACCTTTCGTACCTAGTCGTCTGTACGCAAAATAAAAGATAACACAGGGTGTTAAGTAGGAGATTATGTGAGAATGTCTAGGTCAGATGAAAATTTTCGAAAAGTGTACGAAGCAGGAGATGGTCAAGAGAAGTTTTAAGTAGATCACATCAGAGAAATTCCCGGAGAGATGCGGGTTAAAATTATGCAACCTGAAGATCTAGATGGTGAAAAAAATAAAAGGAGGGTTCTATAAAAAAGAAATACAAATACTGTTTGATCCTAAGATTAATGAATATAAAATAGAAAAAAATACTAGGAATCTAAAGGAAAAGGTAAAAATAAACAGTCTTCTTGTCAAATGGGTTGGTTACTCTATGAAGTTTGAAGTTTATAAAATGCTAGTGAAATTAAAAACATTGATCACGTTTACATTATGAACATGGCACGAGCTGAAGACCATTTTCTATTAACGTTGCCATCATCTGCTTCTTATGACCTACATCCTGAAAATAAAATAATCAGACTTTACTACAGAGTTATTGAACCCTATAAAGCTCGAAAGAGAAATTGTATGAAGTTGGTTAATGCGAAATGATATGGATGCGCATATCGAGAAATATGCCTGATTCACATTACAGCGTTTGTAAATATTTAGAAGTGTTAGAGCAATGTTAAAACGTATTAAAAATTAACATAGATATGAGATTGTCAAGTTAGCACGACAGAGAATATTTCGTTGAAATATAATTAATAAATCAGCGGCCTCTTATAAAATCTCTTACCGATTTTGCTGGTTCATAGAACTTAAACAAAACAATTTGGAATCAAGCCTGATATGCAACAGATTTATTATTTCAGTTAATAAAAAACATTCAACGAGACAACGTTGTTAATCACTTTAAAAGTCACAGCTAAAAGTCAACTGAAAGATGAGAAGCTTATTTTTTTCCTAACTTCAGATTGGTTTCGTACACTTAATTATACGTGATGACACAATATTGGAAAATTAACGATATCAAAGCGCCTCTAAATGAATTAATACGTTATATTCCTACTATGAAAGAGTATATAGATAGGCTCTGTAGCAAAAGGTAAACACGATTTTCTTACATTTTTTTGCGCCTTTCAAAGATGTTACGATGACCCAGGCGTAGCGGTATGTTTTGACAGACGATATTGTAGAACCCCAGATGTTGGAAACACTAGGCGCAAGTACTAGAGTGATAACATTTTCTAAAACATAACAGAGTTATAAGGTTTCCTAGCTTATACACTATATAACCTTTGGAATAATCCTCAATTGTAGAACCATACGGGTTGTATATTAAGAGATGGTCGAAGCGGAAGACCCATTTTACCCTTCTCAGAAGGAACGCAGAGTAAAGTACATATACGAAAGAAGCTCCAGTAGCATAAAAAAAAGTCTAATTCGTAAATAAAGTGCATGTGAAATTGAAAAACAATAATCATGACTAACGACGCATCGTTTCTACTTTAACGTTACCGTCATCGGCTTCTATGGATCTCCATCCTGAAAATAAAAAAATAATCTGACTATTAATACAGAAATATTAAACCCTATAACTCTCGAACGAGAAATTTTTGAGGCAGGATTAAGTGAAATAATTCTTGATGCAGCTGTTGAGAATATATCTGAGTCCCAGGGTCTGCATTCATGTTGTTATAGAAGTATTGATTTTGTAAAACAACACTTGTGTAACACAGCCAGTTTACATATACAGAAAACGTGATGGTATCGAATATTACATGGAAAGGGTTTACTATAAAGCAGAGAGTTATACAGTCTCTCTTGGAATACTTAGGATACTTTAATTAACAAATTTCATAGTAAGTTGCGAAATGTCAAGACCTGATATTTCGTACTAATAAAACCAAGGGGAGGGTAAATGGAACTGGTGTCTTTAAGATTGGGTTACTGTAAATTTACACGATTTTAAACACATTTCAGTTTCAACCCTATGCATGATGTTAGCTTAAGTGTGTTCGTCTTACAGATAACCTTTCAGAAGAGGAGGTGAACCATAACCACAATCCTAGCAATTTTATTTACGTCTTCTATTTCATACCTACCCCTACTATTGACGACATATAGCATCTTCTTAAACACAAAGCTTTCCTAATCTCATTACATTTCGTAATGTATCCTGTATAGATTGTTACAAGACCCTGGGTATGGCCCACGTTCATACAAATATTATAGACCATCAGTATGTAGGGAATACTAAAGCCTCCCTGTTAAGAGTAGTACATTTTTCTAAAGATTGTAAAGTTTTGACATTTCCTAATGTCCACTACTTGCCGCTAAGTAAGACTCATCTGAGTTCAATTTGTACTTATTTAAAGGACGTTGAAGGTAACCCATACCATTTCATAATGGGGGAAAGCTCAGATGTATGTAAAGTATACACTATAAGAAGAAGCTCCGTTAACTCAATAATAATAATATAAATAAATAATAATAAATATAATAAATAATAAATAATAATAATAATAATACATAATAATAATAATAATCAATCATAATTCATAATAGGAATAATAATAATACTATAATAAATATAATAAATAATACTAATAATGAATAAATAATATTAATAATAATAATATAATGATTTATGAATCAATAATAATAATATTTATAGTAATAATAATAATAATAATATAATAATAATAATCAATAATAATCAATTAATTATATAATAATAATAATCAATAATAAATAATAATAATTAATATAATAATAATAAGGGGAAAAACATAGTCTTCAGGGATTCAAGAATGCAGAGGGGCGTATTGTTGGTGGAGATTTTTTGCTTCTATGTACATTTCTACCGGCGATCATGGTAATAACAATTGTTAGTAAAAACATCGCTTAAAAAGCAGCGAGGACTGGTTATAGACACTATCCAAGATATTAATTGGTGGTGTCGACCCTCGTACGTTTGAGTAAAAACTCGTCTAGCCGATTGCTTCAGGATGGAAATGTTAAATGATGTTATATCGAAAAAAATACGGAGACGTAAAATGATCGTGTTAAGGTGTATTAGTCGCCCACGTAAAGAAAAACTATGAAAAGAGGAATATGAAAGTACCACTAAAGAAAAAGGTTTTTGATGTGTCTTGCTCTCTTCATACAGTGATAAGTGTGTACTTTTTTGACATAAATCAATAATAAAAACCTGCATGTCTATTTCGTATATAAACAAAGGTCTAAAACATATCTCTCCATTATACGTCAAGCGATTTTACAGTAGATGCCATTTCCTCATGTAATGGAACTTGGCTTTGTGAATGGACACCGACTCTGACTTACTCTTCAAACACTTTTCGCTCAGATGTTTTCACAGCAATGGACACTTGGTATAAGCCGGAGTTATAAGAATTAAAAAATAATGTTGATATTCTTATGACTTCTCTGCATTTAGGAGTTTTCTGTTTAGTCAATCATTTAGACTGATAACATCATTTTTTAAAATATAAATGTTTAATATGTTAAGCCTTAATGTGTCACTGTACAACCTAGACAGTTTCCAATTATGCAGGTGCAGTACTGGTATTATTTATCATTATGTTTTTTAAATAATGTTCATATTTAATACAGAAGTAAATATATTGATGCTAAAAATTTTAATTATTGTGCAATGATTATGCAGTTTGCACTTATGTTGTAAATTGACTTTTAAAGATTAGAAAAGATTGTTTTCTTTTCCCGCATGTATATCCAAATGAACTCTTATTATATGACTATCAAGAAAAATATGACTTGATCAATAGCATCCAATAGATCAACGTGCATCAATAGATGGGTAGGAGGGGGTGCGGGAGGGCAGTTTGATTTACTGATTTACTGGTTTACTGCTTTAGAGGGTATGTAAAACATTGACAATTTTAGTAAAATATTGACTTGAATCAATAGATCAAATAGATCAATAGACCCCATCGGATGGGATAATATAAGGGTAGGTCGCGAGGGCTGTACTTGATTTAACTGATTTACTGCTTTTAGTGTATGGAAAAGAATGACAATATTTAGTAATAAACAAATATGAACGTTGAATTCAATAGGATCATAGATCAATAGTTCAATAGATCAATAGCTTCAATAGATCATGATGGGTAGGAGGGTAGTTTGACCAGTTGATTACTTATTATGATTTACTGCTTTCGGGTATGGAAAACATGACAATTTTAGTAAAATATGACTTGAATCAACTAGATCAATAGCATCAATAGTATACAATAGATCAATAGACTCAATAAGATTAATAAATCAATAGATTCAATAGCATCACGGATGGGTTTAGAAGGGGTCGGTAGGGAGGGCTTGTTTGATTTACTCAATTTAGCTGCTTTAGTATGTAACATAAATATTTTAGTAAAAAATATTTTAAACACTAAAAATAAAAGTTTTATACAAAATATGACTTGAATTTCAATAGATCAATAGTCAATAGATCACGGGATGGGTAGGAGGGTGGTGGGGATGGCAAAGTTTGATTTACTTGATTTACTGTTTACTGCCTCTAGGTATAGTAAAACATTAACAATTCTTTTCGACGTTTCATAAACCAAAAAGGTTCTTCACAAAACTTAAAAAACATGAACACGTTTGCGTTCTTTGCGGTGGTATTCAGCGCCGGATTGCGTCAGTCTGCGGGCAGCGCGCGCGCCGTTTTCGCACGGGGCTAGCAGAGAAGGCGTCCTCAAACCATCATGATTCGAAATCATATAGACCTTATTAAACTATATTTTTGAATGATTTTATTAGTCCCAGAATGTTTACTATCTCAGCACCGCACCGGAGCTAGCACCGGTGCCGATTGGTGCGGTTGTGGTGTTTGTGCGAGTGCTGTGTGGTCCTTGTTGGCTCTATACGGCATAATATAATATATATATTATATATATAGTTATATTATTATCAAATATAATATATATATGTGTAATATATATATATATAGTAGTATTATAGTTATATATATATATATAAGTATAGTAAGCCCCTTACAAATTCATGTTACTCATATTTTTTTCCGTTCAACGTTATATATTTTTTATTAATTTATTTATTTATATTTAATTAAATTATTTATTTTACATTTTTGATTTATTCTACTTTTCTTTTTTAATTTCTTTTTTATAGCTTAAAGTTTCTTTTTTATCATTATTTACTTCGTTTTTTATTTATTTATTAATTTACATTCATTCTATTATTACAATTTATTTATTTATTATATTATCAGTTTTATTCTTTCTTATTTATTTACTTTACTTTATTTTATTTATTATTTAAATTCTAATTTTTATTGTTTGCTAAAAAAAATCTTCTTCTTTTTTTCGGTCGGTTGGAAGGGGTGGAGAGAAGGGAAATAAAAATTCCCACGCTATTCACAGGGTCGCTCTTTCAAAGCCTTATCCCGACCGTTTAAAAAGCCGTACTTCACTATATATTATATTCATAGTTGTTATAAATATATTCTTATAGCTGATAAATAATATATTATACATATATATATAAATGACTATAATAATTTAATAAATATATATAATCCAAACTGACTCAGAGAATTTACGCTATAAAACGAAATTTGAGCCTGATTAAAACAAAATACAAAATAATGCAGAGGAATACGTTTTAAGTGTATTGAAGGATGTGATAGAAAATGTGAAAGAGAACGATCCGGTTAAAGGTAAATGGAAAAGTATATTCATACTTTATGCTTTATAGTTGTGTATATAATATAATATGTATATATATATATATAAATATATATATATATATATATATATATATATTATATATGGTTTATAACGGACAGTTTGGCGCGAAAATGAGGTGATCAGTGCCAGTAATACATAAATCTTTTGAGTATATATCGACACGATATTTGCCTTCAATTTAAGGAGATTTTTTTTGGTCCCTTAAACGGACTCATGAAAGAGAAAATATATGAAAACTTTTTTTTTACTAAACAAGACCTTTTTTAGCGTCATTTTTATAAGTATTTCTGTTTCTATATATAATGAATAATAATAAAAAAAAGAATAAGATAAAGAGCAAAGCAAACTTGCAAATTGAATTTCAAGTGACCGTGAGAAGGCATTTTCTTCAAAAATAGTGAAATCATTAAAAGAAAAAATTATCTCCTTAATCGTTTTTTATATATTAATAGAATATATATAATGAAATTAATGTTCATGGCCTTTCTTAATTTTGACGAGTGATATATATATATACTAAATTATATTATATATATTAATATATATATATAATATATATAATAGTATATCTAATATAATATATATACTACTTCGCTCTCTCTCTCCATAGATATATAGATATATATTATATATATATATATATATTATACTATATATATGCCCTGACAGGGAAAATGGCGGCGGTCACAGTAATTTTCCACCAATCCTAAATGAGCACTCTCATTCGACAATTTAAAAGCGCTGACATTTTACCTCGAAAAATGAACGTATTAGAAGATTTAGCGTGTCAAGTTAAAAGGTAGTTGTGAAAAAAATAGAATAAATATAGTATAATATTCAGGCAAAACTGTTAATTGCAGTACAATGATGAGTAGAGAGTGAAGACAGTAGTGATTAGACGTTAGCTCCAGGACGGATTACGAGAGAGTTGGACTGATATATGATGAGAACTTTATAGACTGACTTCCTACGAGAGATATTGCCTACGGGAAACTACCTCAGATGGGAATAGAGGACAGTACGACTGAAAATAGTTCAGCATAGTAGCAATAGGAAAATAAGGTATTAAAAAAAGATGAAGAAACACATCAAAAACGGGTTGGATGCAGGGAGGTTCAGAGAGTATTAAAAAAAAAGTGATCAGTACGAGAAAGCAGTAAAACTAAAACTTTTATCCAATAGACTCTGTTGAGTGGACGACGCGCACCAGAATAGATGTAAAGATCATACTGTATCCCACAAGGGGGCGCGAATGCCATACCGGTCATCCACAACGCATACCCCAACTCGACACCCTGCCAGAGTGAAACAAATTCTTGAAGGCTCGTCTCAGAACACCGAATCTCCTCTCCCGAATTTGCTTGAAGAAAGAGCGTAAAGTGTGATTATTCCAAGGAAGTTAACGTAAGAGAATGGAAAACAGCCAGAGACGAGAGAGATAGATGAGAAAGAGATGAAGAGTAGAAGAAGAGAGCGCGGAAGTGACGGACCGCGAGAGAGAATGAGAGATGAGACCACAAGCAGAGAGAAGATAGAGGAGAAGGAGAAGAGAGAGAGAAGAGAGAGAAGAGAGTTAACAGTACTTTAGAAAAAATTGAGTTAAGCGGTAATACCAATTATGGCAAGAGAGGTGGATAAGAGGTAAAAGAGGAATAACTACATACACAAGAGATTAGTTCAAGAAGATAGGAAATTTGGAAAGTGACCCCCCAAAAAACAGGTTTGTAGCAAAAAGAGTTCAGCTTTTTTCAGGAAGATTAAAAAACGACAGGTTGCACCGTATAGGAAGATATACTACAGACCAGCGTAAGAGAGGAAGAATAGAACGAATATCATAATTTGGATTTAGAATTTTATTTTTTTTTTTTTTTTGTTTTTTTTTTTTTTTTTTTTTGCAAAAATGCCAGAAAGGACGTGAGGAGATTAATAAGAGAGATAATTGCATTTTCCATGGAGAAGAGTTTATTAGTGATGAACGGAGATAGATTTTGCTATGACTCCAGGAGATGAAATACAAAGTTACCTTAGAGTTTTGTGGAGGTTTGAAGACGACCAATAATTCACGTTCGTGACCTCACATTCTTCAGGTTAAGAGCAAAAGAGAACCAGCAAGAAGCTTAAAAATCAAGTTTATATGTATTTATTAAGTTTGAATAGGGAATAAGAATTGATGCTACAGCTTGAAGAAATTAGTTCCTGAACAGGTTTGCTTTTTTCAAATATTTTAATCATGGGAAATTGTGCTTGGCAGAGTCATTTAATGCAAACAGTATACGTGGTTGTCATTGATTCTACACTGTGAGGGTTGCTAGGTAAAGCTTTCAGTTATTTCTTGGCATTGTCATCGGTCACACCCAAATAGATATTGATCATCGATGGTCTGCCAACATAAATTCCAACATGATGTAAAAATTTGAGAAAAGGATAACAAACTAGCTCAGCAACTTAATTTCTCTAGAGCTGAACCTCCACCATACCCGAGAAAACGACCTTTTTAATCCGAGCTATATCAAACCTTGCCCACAAAGGCCAGTAATCATCCACGTACTGAAATATGATATATAATTAAGATGACTGGAGCGAAGTGCTGATAATATTATCGCACATAACCGCGGCTTGCCGGATGTTTTTTTGCGGATTACATTATAATTTTTCATAACAACCCGCGTTGCCACGTTATTTGCGATATCTTAAAATTTCTTCAACCACCGCTGGTTGACAGTAAGTTGCGGTAGTAAACGGGTTGTATGCAATAAGAACAAAATTAATTTAATCACTTGCGTTTGATTTACTACTAACTACTAACTAACTACTACTACTTTAACTACTAATTAATATAAATAAATAATAATAATAGATAATAATAATAATAATAATAATAATAATAATAGTAATAATAATTAATAATAAATAATAATAATGAAATAATGAAATACAGTTATTATTATTATTACTTATTATTGATTATTGATTATTATTATTATTATATTATTATTATATAATATATTATTATTGTTATTATCTAAATATAATATTATTAAATTATATATTATTATATATATATTAAATTATAAAGTAATTATAACTTTAAGAAAAAAATTTCTAAATTTTCTAGGTCATTTAATGTAACAAATTTAGCCTACAGTGATTACAGGAGGTAACCAGAGGATGCCGGAAACAGAGGACTCAGTGCCATAATTGGAGCAACCGTTCCACTAGTTCACCCACCCTCCACCCTCGTGGAATACTAGGAAAAGGTTCCCTCGGCTAAAATGGTGAACATTATCTTTAAGTTTTTAATTCGCGCTTATGCTAATTATGAAATATTTAATAAATTTCAATACGTTATAATCGAAAAAACAATTTCTGCATTTCGAAAGCAATTCCGTAAGATATTTTTATTGTTAATAAAAATATAAAAATCAGGCCACCGGCTGAACCGGAAGTATGTTCGCTGTTATACTACTAGGATGAAGGCATGAACAAAAAGGAAAATATCTTTAGCCATCATCTTCAAAGCCTTTGAAGCTATGTTTTCTCCCTCCCACAACACACATTAAGAGAGTCATCGTTTCTGTAAAAAATAAAAAGGAAAAAAACAAATCTACAAATAATTTCTTTATTGATATTTTCATAATTTACATCCATACACTTTCACTCATAAAAATAACTGTATTATCATTTAATGGAAATCAAGGAATCATCACTCATCATTAAATAGTATGATAATAAAGAGCATTTAACTGCTTCAAACAGAACGTTTTGGCTTGGCATGTTGAAGGGTTGCAGTTATTTCTGCCAGTTTAAATAAATCTTTAGGATGTTTGTTAATAGATATATCATTTCCATATTCTGAAGAAAGTTTCTTAGCATTAGTAATTTGTTATTTCTATTTTCTTTTCTGAAATTTCCTTTTTACAACATAAGAAGTTGTAAAAAGTTTCCCTTTAATATCCGAGCAATCTAGAAGGCGTTTAGCGAATATGGGAAGATAACACAAAAAATTCATTTATATAGGAAGTTGTAATACAAGAGCTACTATTAGCATGTAACATCTGAATGTGATCCATGATGTGATCATGTACACGCTGTAATTTAGTATATACCATCTAACTTCGCCGAAAATACTAGAGAGGTCTGGAGAATAAAAGAGTCCTTTAACAGGATACAGATAACAAAGGAATTACCTTGAATATGTATGCCCCGTGAGATACCAGAATGAAAAGCTTAATTTTTAATAATCTACTATACAAAAATATCTGCCAATATAGAGCCAGATAAAACATTTTTCGATATATGATATATAAAATAATCAGAACTAAGTAAGTAGTCTTATCCTTGGAAATAGTGGGATGTGTAAATTTCTAAAAGTCCCAAGACAAAGACCGAAATCCTTGTTTAATCATATAATAAAGAGAGAATGAGCGCAAGTTTGATGAGCATTAGAAGACCGCTATTGTTTAAAACCCAGACAACCGCAAGTCGCTGGATATGAAATGATGAGAAACGAAGAATGACAACGCGGTTGCGATTGACTGCAAGATTGCGATGTTCTGTAGGGGTAGTGCGACAACAGTGGTTGCGAGATCATGTATGTCAAATCATGTCCGAGTTGCTGGATGCGGCTATAATATATATAAATAATCGCATAATGATAACTAATAATCGTAATAATTGAGATATATATAAATAATAATAATATATTATAGTATATATATAAATATATATATAGAAGTATTAAATAGATACTATATATATATAATATAATATATATAGATAATAGTTAATATATATATATAATATATATATATGTATTATTAGTGATGTGAGCGAAGCTTAAATTTTTCAACCGCGGTTGCGGTTTTTTTTGTTTATGAAGAGGTTCCTAAAATTTAATTCAGACATACCGACGGTGCGGATTTTGGGTTTTTTGCGACCTTCTATAAATAATTCCTTCAACCAACAGCGGTTGCTTTGTGCATCCAACAACCAGAAATCTGTAAACACAAAATATTCACTACCTAACTACTATCTACTACTACTACGTACTCTACTACTACTACTACTAATAATAATTAATATATAATAATATATAATAATAATAAAATAATAATAATAATAATAATAATAATAATAAATAAATAATAATAAATATAATATAATAATATAATAATAATAAAATAATAGATAATAATAATAATAATAAATAAATAATATTTATGTATAATTATTATATATTAAAAATTTATTAATCAAAATATTTTATTATAATATTATTAATTAATATTATTCGATTAATTATATTATGGTATTATATATTAATTATATATTATTATTATTATATATAAGAATATATAATTATGATTAATATTAAATATTATTTAAATTACTGATAATTATATTTGTTTAGATTATTGTATTTATTATTAATTATATAATTAATTATTATATGAGAGAAAAAGAAGGGGAGAATGGTGAAGAAGATTGATGTATTATTTATTGGTGTCTATATTCCAGATTTATTATTGAATATTAATTAAATTATTATTATTAATGTATATAATTATATATAATTGAACAATTACTATTATTACTATTATTATGTAAATATAATTTTATTAATCCCACATATGCCTTTGATATAGTGTTTTGATTATAAATAATTTTGTGTAGAATTTCATCAAACTTCTTTAGAGAGATACCCTCCTCAGATGTAGTTCTCCTCACTAACAAAGGTTCTGCAGGAGGAAATAAAATGCTAATGTTATCCCAAATATAATATGAGCATCATAATACAACATTGCAGGTGAGAAGATAAGAGAGACACCGTGGGTATGATGTATCGGACCAGGTACCTCATGGTAAATGTTAATTTATTTACTTTCGGATTATGAGAGACAGGCGCAAGCTAATATTGTTTCAACTTCATATTCCTGTGAGCTGAAGGGGTTGGGACCCCTCTGTGTTAATATGCTAAGTTCTCCAATAATAACTTGGCTCTGGTTTAAATTTTATATTGTGGGTTGGCTAGAGTTACGAATCGAATTAAAAGCCAATGCTTTCAACACAGCTAAAGGGAACATCTTCATCAATAATTATCTCGACTGCTCGATAATCGAGTATATATTTTATCTTGAGATTGGTCATTGTTATAAGGCTTAATTTTTATAGGCAGTTCTAGAGTTTGGATTTTACGTTTTTTGTCGCTTCAATTTTCTGGAGTATTTTAGCAAAGACAAAAAGAAAAGACCGAGGATGGAAAGCGGGCTCTTTTATAGCTTTTCATTTTTCTACCTTTCTACAACTAAGTTGTAGTTTTATCTCTTTTTCACAAAGTTCTCTATTTTCTTTTCCATGCAACGATCATAGGTGATTTTTTAAATTAGTGCGTGGACACTCTCTTCCTTTGCAGAAGAGCAGAGAATCAGGTTATCGCTACTGGCAACAATTGCTTCTTGCAGCCAAATTCATTTGATTCTTTCAAGAAAAATCCACACAGCAGCTCTTATTCTCTAATTCCTCAACACTCATTTTTTTTTCCTCTTGCCATACGCTAAGAAATGCACGAAAGTTACCTCATTATATTCGATTGTAAAGGATAATTGTGCGGTTGCTTTCGCATTTGCGGTTTGCTGTTGCGGTATTTATTACGAGTCCATTCAACTATAACTAGATAAATATATATATATATATATATATATATTATAACAAATAAAATTAATAGTTATATATATATAATAATTATAAAATTAAATAGAATTAAGTTAGAAGTAAATGAATATATGAATATATTATTAATATAATAATATAGATATAAAATATATATATAATATATATAATATAATAATTATATAACATATAATTATATAATAAATAAATATATATATACTAATATAATATATAAATAAAATATATAGTATAATAATTATATAATTAAAATATATATTATATTTATATATTATAGATATATAAAAAAAAATAAACAATATAATATATATATAAACTTATATATATATATATATAATATATGATTAATAAATAATAATATAAGTAATAAATATAAATAAAGCCTATTACTATATCGATTATATAACATTAAATACTAATATTTTTATACAAAGATAACAGAAATAAATGCCTATTATATATATATATATATATATAAGGATAAAATATAATATATAAATTAAAAATTTCAAATATTTATCATATATAATAATATAAATAAAAAAAATATATAAAAAAAGAAAAATAATATAAAGATAATAAGATATAATATAAAAAATATATAATATATATATATATAAGATAATAAGAGATATAAGTAGTCTCAGTATAAATAGCAGTAACCAAAATAATTATACTTACTAATAAATTAGGAGTATTACTAAAAAAATAATCAAATAATAAAAAAATCCAATCTATATTGTTTTTCTAAAATAATAAGATATTCCTTTCTATAAATAAATTAATATCATAAAATATATATATATATAAAATATATATAAATACTATATATATAATATAAAATATATATAATAAAAAATAATATAATATAATATATGTCAATATGTTATTATTAAATAATTCTTAGTGGGAAAATAAGGGGTACAATAATCGTAATAAATAATTTCATCCGTGTCCATCTTTGTAACTCTTTCTATATAAATGCAAATAATATATATAATTAATAACTTACGATAATAAAAATTATAATTATAATTTTATATAATTATATAATAATATATAATGTCATAATGAGATATAAAATTTAAAATTATATAATACATAAATATAACTACTAACTCACTCATACCTATCAAGTACGTACATATATAATAAATACTATATAATATATAAAATAAATAATAAATAATATAATATATAAAATAATATATATAAATAATAAATATAATATAAATATATATAATATATAGATAATATAAAAAATCGAAAGATAATTAATAATATATAATTGCTATAATAATAATATAGTAGTAATATAATAATAAATAAAAATAAAAAAAAAAACAGCCATAAAATAATATAACACTATAACATATACCTTACAACCGACATTATACCTCAGATTACTTATACTAGATATCCTTATACCCA
Source organism: Trachelipus rathkii (assembly GCA_015478945.1). Lineage (NCBI taxonomy): Eukaryota > Metazoa > Arthropoda > Malacostraca > Isopoda > Trachelipodidae > Trachelipus > Trachelipus rathkii. The sequence goes on along the minus strand of JABUQX010015889.1, from coordinate 644 downwards.
CCATATATCACTCGTTATATAACCGTAATATAGATAGACCCAAACATATCAGAAACACTAATCAAATATATATGGTTAAAGCAATAAATAATAAGAACGACTCTCATTTTAACATTAGCTTCAAACTAAGGGGCTAAATACTCAAAAATTAAAAAACCCTATCTAGTAAATACGTGAAATCTACAAACTGCTTGATATATATATATCTAAACGTAAAACCACTCCCACCAAGCACAACCTACCTATCAACACAATCTCAAATACCCAAGTTGATAGTAGTAACCTCAAACCTTACATATAGTATCAGTCTATATAATAGAAAACCCCCAAAGTACTTAGCCACCTATAACATATAGTATATATGCCAACCACAATAATAAACTACAGAAAACAGAAAATATATACCTATTATTCACCATGATGATAAGATATATTAATATTTTAATACATTACTTTATGTTTCAAGCAAAATTGATATATTACTTATATTTTTTTTCAAAGTTTATAATAAGTGGCTCTTTTTATCAAACGTATTCTTTATTTCTGTAAGGAGTCACGGAACTCGAAAATTGCTGATTGTTCTTTTTTGGGGCAAAAATCTAATTTGAAAGAATACAGAAGAGTTCCTAAAAAGAGTCTTCTCA
>JABUQX010015887.1:0-20000 GCA_015478945.1 Trachelipus rathkii | reverse complement strand
ACTCTCGGGCTTAAAGCAAATGGTACGAGATATTAAAACGGAGTTTGTTTCTTTAAAAGTATGCATGAAATGGTGAAAAAGTAAAGAACAAAGAACAAAGCTCGTCAAATATATAAGGAGTTTATGAAATTTAAAGAAGGTTTACATTAATTCGAGGTTTTGCAACTGGATATATTAAATATGCCGAAATGTAGGGACTCTCGATACTTAATTCTGTGCTTAGATATTCTGCATATTTCTGGACTTTCTTTGAATAAAATATATACAATGAAAGAGTAATAGATATATTAGTGGGATATATATTTTCTATAGTCTGTGTAATAAAGACCCTTACAAACTACCGTCGGACTCAGTATCACTTCCAGAATATTTAAAGCTTTTGTAAGATTTTAGGAAGGGTCGCAGTTTATTCACCCGAGACTCACAGAGTCTTTGAAAGATATTATAGGACGTTATTTAAGTTGCTTATAAGCGAGGTTAGTAGTTAGAGTGTAATATTCAAGGGTATGGAAATCCTGGAAATCCTGGAATCCTGGAAGGATTCCAGGAACCTGGAAATTGACTAATTGGGTTTTCCAGGAGCTGGAACTGGAACTGGACCAGGCCTCAAAAAAAAAAAAAAAAAAAAAAAAAAAAAAAAAAAAAAAAAAAAATTAAAATAAAATTAAAATATTAATTAAATAAAATAAATAATAAAAAAGTTTGGCGCGATGGTTATCTCTATTTCCGGTTTTGCCTGGCTGTTGCGCCGACAGACTCGTCTGCCTGGAATCGGAGGTTCCGGAGAGTGCACCTTCGGAGAAGGGTGGCTGGTTCCTTCCAGATGAAGGATCTTTAGAAGGATGACATGCGACGGAGTGCGTAAGAGAAGAAGGAGGAAGGATTTGGAATCGGAGCTGGAGCTTCCGGCCTCCCCATCTGAAATAAAAGAAGTAGGAAATGCATCGGAGTGCATAAGAGAAAGAGCGGAGGAGGAGGAAGGATGGAGCAAGGAGACAGCAAGGAGGAAAAAGGAGGAACGAGAAAGGAGGAAGAAATGGTGTTTGGAACCTGACCGGAGGCAGGGTCCCCATCCTGAAATAAAGAAGTAGAAATGCCGAGTGCATTTATTAGTAGAAGATCTGGGAGAAGGAGGAAGAGGAGGAATGCCAGAATCAGAAGGAGGAAGGAGAAAGGAGGAAGAATGGTGTTTGGAACGCCCCCCGGAGGAGGGTCCCAACTGAAATATAAAGAAGTTTAAATGCAACGGAGTGCATAGGCAAGAAGAGGAGAAATGCACGCGGGAGTTGCATAAGAGTAAAAAGGAGATAAGAGTATGGAGGAAGATGGAGAATAGGAGACTGAGAAGGAGACAGGATTGGTAGCAGGCACCGGTGCTGGAGCCGTGCGGTGCTGGAGTTTGTAAACTTGCGTTAGCAAGAGGACGACATTATCTTAGGGGTATTCGTTTTCTTTTATAGACTGTCAACTAAAATATTATTGTTTGCTATTTTGTCATCTCAGACGTTTCATTTATGGGAAGTTTTTATAGTTTTTTCATTCTTTTATGTTATTTAATTTTTGTTTTCAGATTTAGAAAACTTTTTCAATTAACTTTATTTATTTTATTTGCTTTAATATTTTGTTTTTGACTGAAATTTATGGTCTTTAAAAAGTGTTATTTTCTTGAGAGAGTTTTTTCGTTTACACAAGTTACTTTTTAATTTTATTTGTTTAAGGTTATTTATTTTGTTTTTAGGCTGAAAAATTTTCTTTTTTATGTTTATAACGTACAAAATTTGCATTTTTACATACCTTTAAAGCAGTAAAACAGTAATCAGTAAATCAGTAAAGCAGTAAATCAGTAAATCAGTAAAATCAAACTATCAACCCCTCCCATCTGTCAGCCTTCCCATGATCTAATGATCTATTGACCTATTGATCTATTGATTAAAGTCATATTTGGACTTCAATAACATATCACAACTTTTATTTATTTTGTTTTGTTTTCTTTAAACATTATGTTTTTTAACTATAAAATTTATTTATTTTGTTTTATTGGCTTTAAAAATTATATATTGATTTTTGTTTTTATTTGCGCTCTTAAACATTTTGTTTTTTAGACTAAAAAATTTATCTTTTTATGTTTATCAAGTTAAAATATTTGCCATTTTTGACGCATGGTGTCTAAAGGCAAGTAAATCAAAGGATAAATCAGTGAATCGAGTAAATCAAGACTAAGCCTTGTCACTTAGAGCACCTTCCTAATCCTTACCAATGATCTATTGATCTATTGATCTCTATTGATACTATTGATTCATCCGTCATCCCGTCCTTTGATACAGACATACATAAAATTAAAATTCTTTGCCGTGTAAGCTGTTGTTGTTGAAAATGTACCGATTTTGTTTTGTTGCATTATGTTTGCGTCCTGTCTGGTTTGGATTCTTGTTAGTTGTTGTAGGAAATGTGTAAGAATGAGATATAGGTTGTGTTTAGCTGATCGCGTTGTTGCTGACGAGATTCTGCTTGGTGTTGTATGATGGTTGTTGTGTGTTGTGTTGTTGATTACGTTGTTGTTGAGTTGTGTTTGTTGGTTCGTGTAAGGGTTGGTTGCGCTGTTGTTAGGTTTGTTGTTCGTTCTGTTGTTGTACTGGGTCGTTGTTGGTATCGTGATGTTCGAATATTAATAAACTAGATCAAAGTTCACAATGTTAGAATGAAAGATATACAAATTTTTGTCAACATATCTCAAAAAATATGTAAATGTTATGATTTACACTTAACATTGTAATATTGAAAACTAATCAAAAAATATATTCATCACTAGCATCACTGACATAGCGCATTCATTACAAGAGTAACTAAAATTAGTTATATTGTATTGGGTACAGCAGAGTAGTCACAGGCATAGCCATCGTCAATCTTTCTGATACTTCACTGAACCTCAAAGATAATGCAGTCATGTATTGGAGATTATTATTATTATTATTATTCTATTTATTGATTATTATTGATTTAATTAATGTAATGATATGAGAATTGATCTACTTATTATTATAGTATGATATTAATTATTGATTATTTCAATTTTATTATTAGTATTAATTGTATTGGGAGATAGTATAAATTGACACGATAGGATCTCACAGACACACAAGAATAACGTGCATTGCGATGCACTTGTATGCCGTCCATTTGCTCACAATGCTAGAACTATGGTAAGGTCTAATTGCTGACTCCTAACAGCACGGAGGCAGCATAAACCATTACAGACGTAATCTTTGTTAGCGGCTCAAGGGTAGAATCAGAGCTAATGCTCACTTTTTGCTACCGGTGCCATCAAGGGCAGCCAAGAGTCTGAAATTCGAGGAATGACTCATTAATCTTAATATCTTTGACATGAGAAGGGGTAAATTGAGATTTATTACTTATTTGATGGTAGGTGTGAATGAGAAGGGTAAGGCGATAGATTTATTACTTTGTACACAATATCTTCTTTTGACAAATGAGAAGGGTAACGAGATTTATTACTGATGTTTCCCAATACTCTTGGCACGACTGAGCCGGGTATAGATTAGTTACTTTGTTTCCCCTTTTGGTCTTACTTACCATATGTTTTATCATTTTTTTCATTACTTAAAGACAGTAGTGTTTATTATTATGCTATTAGTATATTATTTTATTATTATTATTATTATTAATTATTATTATTATTATGTAATTTCATTTATTATTTATTGATTATTATTATTATTATTATTTTTTATTATTATATCAACTTATATGTTATTGAAACATAACAACCTATCATACACAGCACACGGGAATTCACACACACTCAGCCACACACACACCCACACACTCACACACAACACACACAGACACACACCCACACACACAATAAATTATAGACACTTTACTTGAAACACGAGACTGGCAATCATCGTACTAACTTACTGATTCACATGACAGCTATTTCTATGATGTGAAGCAGATGTGTAACATTTTCTAAACGTCACTGGATAGATATTTACATTTTTTCCCAACCTTTTCAAGTATAAAACATTTTCGGTTTTGTTTATGTATCTTTCTTTTTGTACGTTTCTATATTACTTTCTATTTATCAGTTTTGTTAAAAAGGTTATTTATATTATTTTATTTATTTTTAGTTTTATTTATTGTTATTTTATTATTTATTTTAAAATAATCTATATTATTTTTTTTTTTAAAACTATTTACCTTATTTTTTTGTTTTGGTTTTCTTTAAACATTATGTTTTTACATTATAAACATTTATTTTTTTTTGTTTTTATTTTGCTTTAAACATTATGTTTTTAACTAAAAAATTATTTTTTTTACGTTTGAACTTAAAAATTTTGCATTTTTACATACCTTCAAGCGTAAATCAGTACATCAGTTAATCAAACCCCAAAAACCCCCGTTCTATCCTCTCTACAATTCGTGATCTATTGATCTATTGATTAGGTTGAAATGCTAAGCTGATGTCATAAGCGTCATTGATTGGTGTGAGACGAGTAGCATACAAAATAAAGTTCTTTTAAACTGATCAACGAATATATGCTAACAGTAGTGATGGGGCCATATTAGTCTGCGATAATGTGAACTAAGAATAATAATGTAGCAAGCAGCAAACTCTAGCTACCTTCAGCACGAATAATCAGCATAACCATCAAACAAAGTTTTCACAATAACAAAATAACAGTAAAGCTAACATAACATATCAACACGTAACCTATGTCACACTTTGTCTAAGCATAACTGCTAACAGTCATGTTAATTTTAGCATAACATTGTACATATTTCAGCCCAAAAAATTTATCATACACCTTGTCTAATTATCAGTAGCAGACCTTTACGGAGAATATACTGCTAACGTAAACAATTTTTTCCATTACATAAAGCTAATCAAAACATAACGAGCTGAACTTAAATATAATTGTACAACGAAAACCTAACATACCGCTCACGTATGAATAATCTGCTACCCTTTCACAAAGTTCGATACTTATCAAAGGGTGAAGTAGCTAACACACATACAAAAACTCATGTATCCGTCCAACTTTTCAAGCATGCGCAGGCAACAGCTAAAGGCGAGTTATTATGCTGACAAAATCCGCCTTAAACAAAATAACACGATCAAGATACGCACATCCTTGAACATGAAGTTTGACACTACCTTCATACAAAATGCCACTCATATGCAAAATATTAGAGCATTTTTTACACACTATAAATAAACGTATACATTAGCAAAATTCTCGGAAAAGCCTAACATTACTCAGCAAAAACTTACCTTATAACCATATTATATTATTATTATTATTATTATTACCATTATTATTATTATTTATTATTATATTATTAATTATTATTAGTATTGATTATTATATGTATTATTATTTATTATTTTTATTATTTAGTCAAACTATATATGTATATGAACCTAACAAACCTAACATGATGTCTTCACACCACACAACACACACACACACACACACACACACACACACACACACCACCACACATCAATAATTATTAGACACTTTTACTTGAAACACGAGAATGGCAATCATCGTACTAACTTACTTGATCACATGACTGTTATTGTTATGATGATTATGATATGTGTAACATTTTCTAAACGTCACTGGAGGACATTTACATTTTTCACATGATTTTAATATAAACATTTCGTTTTGTTAAGTATTTTCTTTTACGTTTCCTTATTATTCTTCTTTATATTTATATGTTGTTAAAAGTTATTTATTTATTTATTTATTTTAGTTTTATTTTATTGTTTTTTATTATTTAAAATAATCTATATATTTTTTTTAAAAAACCTTTTATTTATTTGTGTTTTGTTTTCTTTAAACATTGTTTTTACTATAAAATTTTATTTATTTTGTTGTTATTTGCTTTAAACATTTGTTGTTTTACTAAAAAATTAATTCTTTTTACGTTTATAACTTAAAATTTTTGCATTTTTACAATATCCTTAAGCAGTAAATCAGTTTAATCAAACAATCTAAATATACCCTCCTCACCCATTCCGTGATCTATTGATCTATTGATCTATTGTTCATGTCATACTTTTGTATAACATAACATAAATAAAGTTTCTTTATACACTGATCAACAAAGCGAATATATGCTAACGTAGCATAGTTTTTACCTATTATTAAAGCTTAACATAACATCACCTGGAACTGAAGGTGAATATAATGTACAACAGCCAAACCTAACACATCTTAAGCACGAATAATCAGATAACATCAACAAAGTTCCACACTTACAACAGTTAAAGTAACTAACTAACATAAAAAACGTAACCTTTACACTTTGTCAGCATAACTTCTAACAGATACTTGTTTATCCATTTACATGTACGTGAAACAGTTAACTTGAAAAATTTAATCATAATCTAATTTATTTTTTAAAAACTTGTTATTTATTTTTTGCTTATATCTGTTTAAACAGAAGAAACATTTTGTTTTTAACTAAAATTTATATTCATTTTATGTATTATAACTTAAAAAAGCATATATTTTACATACCTTAATGCAGTAAATTCAGTAAATTCAGTTTAATCAAACTACCCACCCCGCCCTCCTACCCAACTTTTATTTATTTTATACCTCCTACCCTTCCATGATCTATTGATCTATATTGATCTATTGATTCTATTAATTTAAGTCCATTTCGAGTATCATTTGAGGGAAAAAATAACATAATAAATAAAGTTCTTCTAATACACTGGCATCAACGATACTGGATGTAACGTAGCAAAGCTTTTCCGCATTAATGAAAGCTAACAATAAACTCACCTGAACTAGAATATAATGTACAACACAAACCTAGCATACCTTAAGCACGAATAAACAGCTAACTTTCACAAAGTTCTACACTTAACACAGTAAAAGTAACTAACATACCATACAAAACGTAAACTATTCCCACTTTGTCAAGCATACCTCTAACATATCAAATGTTAATTTTACATTAACATTGTAATATTTAACACAGATTTAACATAACCTTGTCTAATTTATCATACAGACCTACCGAATAATATGCTAACGTAACAAATATTTTTTACATTAATAAAGCTACATAACATAAGCCTGGAACTTAGAATATAAATTGTACAAACGAAACCTAACATCCTCACAGTATGAATATCTGCTAAGCATTCACAAAGTTTCGAGTACTTATCAAAGGTAAGAGTAAGCTTCACACACATAACAAAACATCAATGTATCTTTCCAACCTTTTCACATACAAGCAACAGCTAAAGCAGTATATTATCTAACAAAATCCCTTAACAAAGTGTCCAACTTATCAAAGATACCAACATCTTTGAACTAATGAATTGACACTCACTTCATCAAAAATGCAACTCAATCAAATCTAACGGATTGTTAGTGTTTAGAACTATGAATAAACGGTATACATTGGCAAAAATTCTCGTGATAAGCCTAAATTACTCAGCCACAAACTTAACCCTATACCACGATTCTAACAAACTAGTCAGTTAACACAGTAATATCTTACGAACCTTATCATTTCTCTTACAAATCAATGTTAATTTCAGATTGTCATAGTAATATTTACCAAAACGTAACAGAAATTAAATACTTATTGAATGGTGGATAATATGTGTTTTAAATATATTATTATTCATTATTATTATTATTAATTACATTTTATTATTATTATTATTATTATGTATTTTATTATTATTATTATAATTAATTCTTATTATTATTTATTATTCTTATTTGTATTATTATTATTATTATTATTATTATTATTATTATTCATTATTTATTATTATTATTATTATCCACACCATAGATCTCACAACACTTAATAAACGCATGCGATCACTTCGCCATCAGGCTCACAACTAGAACATAGGTCGGTAAAATGCTCTCTTGAGAGGGTGGATACAAAGAACGTGAGAAACATGTCATTCAAAGGCGTGTGAAAGATAATTAGTTTTGGAGGGGAATAAACAAAGAACGGTATCAATTAACATGAAGCAATTTTGTGTTTGCTTTTTGTTCTGAACAATGTTTTATTTGAATTTCGGTTTAAACATGCTGTAACAGGGGTAAAAATTGCGCGATGGCGTACAAACATGTATGCAAACTTATAACACACAACAATCACAGCACACACAATAATATCATTGACACTTTACTTATACATTTCGTTTTCTATTATTTTTCTTATACGTTTTTATTATTCTTTAATATATATATATAGTTATAAGGTAATAGTATAGTATAAAATTATATATATATATATATATATATATTTATATGATATATATATATATATTATATATTTATAATATATATACTAGTATACTATATAGATATATAAAATCACGTAGTAATATATATAATATATATATATATAATATATTATATATATATATATATATAGTATCAGAATATATATATATATATAGTATAATATATAATTATATATTGTGACGAGTTAGTAAATATTGGTTAATAATACGATAATATTTGTACAATTGTGTTAAGAATAGGTTAATATAAATGTTATCTTCACGTATCAGGGACTTTAATATTATTAATCTTTTTTACGATTCTTTTATTTTTTCATAATATTGTAGAATAACAATTCTGTTTTCTTATTTTTTCTTTTTAAGTTTTTATTAGGTCTCTATATCTATTTATACTTTTTTTTGTATCTAAAAATACTAAGAATTGTATATTAGTAAGGGGATAACGCGAGGTATTGGAGGGCACTGACACCAAACTAGGAAGCAAGTGATTGGTTCCTACCAATACACAGTCGAACCCAGTGTACACCACAGATTGCGGCTCTGTTAGGATCTTATTATCGTGGTTTGCGAGATCCCGGCATGGAGCCGACTTAACAGTTGGCCCGGCGATACGGGGTACGGCATATTATCATATATATTATATTATTATATATATAATCTAATATATATCTATATAATTTAGTGTGTGTGGGGTAGTGGTGTGTGTGTGGTTTGTGTTTTGCCCATACATGTATGTTAACGCATCCGCCAAATTTTTTCCCTTCATGTAACAGATGTTAGTACCGAATCTCCATATCAAAATTGTCAGCACCAAAAGCAACAGATGCTTCAAATGTAATTGATAACCCGTGGTCTTTGTTTATTTCCCCTCCCAAAAGCTAATTATCTTTTTCACACGCCTTTGAATGTCATGTTTCTGTGGTTCTTTGTATCCACCCTCTCAAGAGAGCATTTTACCGACTATGTTCTAGTTGTGAGCTGATGAGAAGAGCGTCGCATGCGTATTGGTGTTGTGAGATCTATGTGTGATAATAATAATAATATAATAAATAATAATATAATAAAAATAATAATAATAATGAATATAATAATACTAATAATAATAATATAGGTAATAATAATAATTATCGTAATCATATTTATTTTCCGTTTCCGATTTGCCAAATACCACGCTGAAATGTGAAATTAAACTGATTTGTTAGAGAAATGATTAAGTTTCGTAGATATTACTGTGTTAACTGACCTATGTTGTGTTAGAATCGTGGGTATAGGTTAAGTTTTTGGCTGAGTAATGTTAGGTTTACCCGAGAATTTTGCCAATGTTATTACGTTTATTCATAGTTCAAAATAATGTTATAATTTGATAGGTGAGTGACTTTTTGATGAAGGTAGTGTCATTCATAGTTCAAACCTGTTTGGTATCTTTGATAGATTGGTTTTTGTTGTTTAAGGGATTTATTTGTTAGATATATACTGCTTGCTGTTGCTGTATGTTGGAAAAGTTGGGATACATTGAGGTTTTGTATGTCATGTTAGCTATTTACCTTTGATAAGTAGGGGAATTTTGTGAATGTAGCAGATTATTCATGACGTGAGGTATGTTAGGTTTGTTTCGTTTTGTACTTATATTTCTAAGTTCAGGTTATGTTATGTTAGCTTTATTAAATGCTAAAAAAATTATGTTTACGTTAGCATATATTTTCGTTGGTTTGTAATGATAATTAGACAAGGTTATGATAATCTTTTGTTAATATTACAATGTTAATGTAAAATTAACATTGATTGTTAGAGTTTATGCTTGACAAGTGTGAATGGTCACGTTTTTTGTAATCGTTATGTTAGTTTAGCTTTACTGTTGTTAAGTGATAAACTTTGTTAACGTTAGCTGTTTAATTCCGTGCTTAAGGTATGCTAGGTTTGTTGTTGTACATTATAATTCTTAGTTTCAAGGTGAATGTTATGTTAGCTTATTTAATGGGGAACTTTGGCCTACGTTAGGATATATTCGTTGATCAGTGTATAAAGAAGCTTTTTTATTTTAATGTTATGTTTCCTCAAATGATACTCCGACAATGACTTTGAATTAATAGATGCAATAGATCCACTGAGATCAATAAGATCATGGAAGGGTAGGAGGGCGGGGTGGGTAGGTTTGATTAACTGATTTTACTGATTTCCTGCTTTAAAGGTATGTAAAAATGGCAAATTTTTTTAGTTATAAACATAATGAATAAATAATATATTTTAAAACAAAATGTTTTAAACAGAATAAGCAAAAATAAGATAAGAACTATTTGGGTGTATTTTAAAAATTGTAGATTATTGGGATTTTTTTTTTAAATATTACAATCGTTAATGTAAATTAACATTGATCTGTTAGAGGAGTTATGCTTGACAAAGTGTGCATAGGTTACGTTTTTGTATGTTATGTTAGTTACTCTGTTACTCTTGTTAAGTGTGGAACTTTGTTGATGTTAGCTGATTAATTCGTGCTTTAAGGCATGCTTTTTGAGGATTTAGCTGTGTATGGTATTTTTTATTTTAGTTAAGGTGCTCTTACTGTTCCCTTTAAATAATAGGAAAACTAATGGCTACGTTAGCATATATTCGTTGATCAGTGTATACAAGAACTTTTATTTTTATGTTAATGTTTATACAAAACTGACATGATCATAGATCAATAAGATGCATAGATCAAGTAGTCAGCGAGAGAGATGAGTCACTCACGCACGCATAGAGGTGGTTTGATTAACTGATTTACTGCTTTTAGTGGTAGGTATGAAATTTTTCGAAGTTTCAAATGATAGCAAAAGAATTAATTTTTTTTTTAAGTACCTTTGTATAAAAGTAAATAAAAACAAATAAATAAACTGTTTATGGCAAATAAAAAAAGTTTTTTTGGTGAACAAAGCAAAAATAAGTAAAAGTTTTTAAAAAATATATAGATATTTTAAAATCAAATAAAATAACAATAACTAAAAGTTTTGTAAAGTCAGTCTTAGAAAAGTGCTAAGAAAAATACCTTTTATAACATAATTGAAACGTAAAAGAAAATACATAACAAAACGAAATGTCTTATATTAAAGCATGTGATAAATGGTAAAATGTCCCTTCCAGTCACCGTTTAGAAATGTTTACACATACTCGCTTCACTATGCATAGAAATGAACAGTCCTGTGATCAGTAATTAGTACGATAACATGATTGCATCTCAGTGTTTCAAGTCAGGTGTCTATTCTTCGTGTGTGGTGTAGTGTATGTGTGTGTGTGTGGTGTGTGTGTGTGTGTGTGTGTGTATGATATGTTAGGTTTGTTATGTTCATATACATTACTAGTTGATATAATAATAAAATAATAATAATAATAATAATGACTAATAATATAAAATAATAATAATAATAATAATAATAATAATAATAATAATAATAATAATAATAATAATAATATAATAATAATAATATGGGTATAGGTTAAGTTTTTTGCTGAGTAATGGTTAGGCCTTAAGGCTTATCCGGGAATTTTGCTAATGTATAAGTACTTTCATAGTTCATAATGTTTCATGTTGTGGAGTCTATGAAGAAGGCAATTTCGAAGTTGGTGACTTCAAATGCTTATATCTTTGATAGATTGTTAATTTTGTTAAGGAATTTTGTTTATTCATGTTATATTTGATGAGTGACAAGTTTGGGAGATTATTTGATCCGGCGGAGTTTCTGTATGTGTTGTTAGCTACTTCACCTTTGATAAGTATCGAACTTTGTGAACGTTAGCAGAGATTATTCATTTGTGGCGTCATCCATTTTTCTTTCGCTTGAACTAAAGCTCATAAACATATGTTTAAATTTTTGTTTGTTGTTAGCTTTATTTGTCGCTACTGTTTGTTACGTTTAGCATGTATTTCGTAGGTCTTATTTATATCTAGACAAGGTTATGGATAAATTTTTGTTAAATATTACAATGTTTATGTATAAATTAACATTGATCTGTTAGAGTTTATGCTTTGCAGCAAAGTGTGATAGGTTACGTATTGTAATGGTTGATGTTTATTACTTATACTGTTTTGTTAAGTGGTTGGAACTTTGAGATTGATGTAGCTGTTATTCCGTGCTTAAGGTATGCTAGGTTTGCTGTTGTACATTATATTCTGTAGTTCAGGGGATGTTATGGATTTAGGCTTTAATAATAGGAAACTAATGCTACGTTAGCATATATTTCGTTGGTTGGTTATAAAGAACTTTATTTTTTATGTTATGTTATGCAAATATGACATGAATCAATAGACTCAATAAGATCAATAGATCAATAGATCAACGAAATTGGGTAGGAGGATAGAGTGGTGGTTTGATTGTGGTTGGATTTTACTGATTTACTGCTTTAAGGTATGTTAAAATGCAAAATTTTTTTTGTTATAAACGTAAAAAAGAATATTTTTTTAGTAAGAAACATAATCATGCAAAGCCAATAAAAGCAAAATAAAATAATTTTTATAGTAAAACACGATAATGTTTAAGAAACAAGCAAAATAAGTAAAGTTTTTTTAAAAAAAATATATAGATTAATTTTAAATAAATAAATAAACATAAATAAAACTAAAATAAATAATAAATAAATAATTTTAACAAAAATATAATATAAGAAATAATAGAACGTAAAGAAAATACATAAAGCAAAACGAAATGTTTTATATTAAACAACATGGTGAAAATGTTAAATATCTTCGCAGTTGACGTTTAGAAAATGTTAAACATCTGCTTCACATCATAGAAATAGCTGTCATGTGATCGAGTAAAGCTTAGTAAAACGATGATTGCAGTCTCGTGTTTCAAGTAACGTGTCTATAAATTATTGAGAGTGTGTGTGGTGTGTGTGGTGTGTGTGGTGGTGTGTGTGTGTGTGTGTGTGTGTGTGTGTGTTGTGTGTGTTGTGGTGGTATATGATAGGTTTGTTATGTTCATATACATATATAGTTGATATAATAATAAAATAAACTACTATAATAATAATAATAATAGATAACAATAATAATAATAATTAATAATAATAATAATAAATAATAATAATAATAATAATAAAATAATAAACTACTGTTTAAGATAAAAACATATTTAGTAAGGACAAAATCGGAACAAAGTAATAAATCTAATTACCCTTCTTCATGTGCCAAAAGTTATTGGGAAACATAGTAATAAATCTCGTTACCCCTCTCATGTGTCAAAAGTATTGTGTAAACGTAATAAATCTATTTACCCTTCTTATGTGTCAAAAGATATTGGAACAAAGTATAATCTCATTTACCCCTTCTCTCATGTGTCAAAAGAAATTAAGATTAATGAGTCATTTCTCGAATTTCATTGGCTGCCCTTGATGGCATAGCAAATACAGTTCTGTGATTGGTTACCCTTGAGCGTGTAACAAGATTACGTAATGTTTATGGGTCGGATGGAGAGCAAGCAATTTACCTACCAAATTTCTAGTTGTGGACCTGGAGGCCAAAGTGATCGCATGCGTTATTGGTGTTGTGAGATCTATGTGGGAATAATAATAATAATATCAACTAATACTAATAATATAATAATAATAATAATAATAATAAATACTAATAATAATCATTAATAATAATAATAATAATAATAATAATAATATAATAATAATAGATAATAAGTAATAATAATAATAGACTATTTTTGTGAGGTTGTTGGTTATAGTAAAGTTAGATGCTATGCTGACTTCCCTGCTGGTAAGTTGAAATTTAATTTTATTACCTTGTGTTAGTGATGGCTGGTATGTGTTGGAGTTAGGCTAAGGATGAGATATATTCTTTGTTTAGTTTTTCAATATTACAATGTTAATGCTAAATAACATTAATATTTTTGAGATATGTTTGAAAAAGTCGTTGTATATTTTCATTTAACTGACTCTGAAACGTTCGGTTTTGATATATTTAACATGCAACAACGACAAACAACGATCACAACAACAACCAACACAACAACAACAACAACAAAACACAACAACAACAACAAACGCAACAACCAGCAACAACAAGACGTAAATTTCAACAACACACAACATACAACTGCAACCAAATGCAACAACAAACGTGACATTTAAAACAACAGCTACAGCAAAGAATTTAATTTTATGTTAGATCATTGTACAAAACATGACATGGAATCAATAGATAATAGATCAATAGAGTAGATAGATCATGGAAGGATAGGAAGGTTGAGTGGAAAGGGCAGTTTGATTTAGGGTTTACTGATTTACTGATTTACTGCTTAAGTAGGTGTAAAAATGCAAAATTTTTAGTTATAAACATAAAAAAGAGTAAATTTTTTAGTAAAAACAAATGTTTAAATAATTTTATAATAACCAAAATAATAAATTTTTATGTAAAAATAAACATAAATAAATAAATTTTTTAGTGGTAAAAACATAATGTTTTAAAGAAAACAAAACCAAAATAAATAAAAGTTTGTGTGTTGTGTTTATACAAAATATGCTTTAATTTCAATAAGAATCAATAGTCAATAGATCAATAGATCATGGAAGGGTGGGAGGGTGGCTGAAGGGTGAGTTTGATTTCGATCTTACTGATTTTTAACGCTTTACTGATTTACTGATTTACCTCTCTCTGGCTTTAAGGTATGTAAAATGCAAATTTTTTTTACGTTATAAAGATAGATTGAAAAAACCTACGCAAAAATAGAATATTTTTAAAACAAATAAGTTTAAAATTATTTTATTAGTTTAAATTCAAGCAAAAAGACAAAACATCAAGAATAAGATTTTAGTAAAAACAAAATATTTGAAGCAAAGAAACAAAATAAAAGTTTTGAAAAATTTTGGTGTTCCAAAAGCATGTCTTCAAAACATAAAGAATGAAACTTAGAAAACTTATAAAATGAAACGTTCCTGAATGAAAAGCAAACAATATATTCTAGTTGACGTGTTAAAAAGAAACGAGATTTGAAAATAGAATGTCAGTCTCTTCGGGGTAAACGAATTTATTAACTCAGCACCGAACCGGCTCCAGCACCGGTGCCTGCACCAACTCTGTCTCCTTCTCAGTCTCCTTTCTCCATCTTCCTCCTTACTCTTTCCTCCTTTTTCTCTTATGCACTCCGTGCATTTCTTTTTCTTCCCCTTATGCACTCCGTGCATTTAAACTTCTTTTATTTCAGTTGGGGACCTCCTCCGGGGTTCCTAACACCATTTCTTCTCTTTCTCCTTCCTTCCTTCTTCTCCTTCCTCATTCCTCCTTCTTCCTCCTTCTCTGTCTCCTTTCTTATGCACCCCGTGCATTTCTACTTCTTTTATTTCAGATGGGGACTCCTCCGGAGGGTTCCAAACACCATTCTTCCTCCTTTCTCGTTCCTCCTTCTTCCTCCTTTCTGTCTCCTTTCTCCATCCTTCCTCCTTCCTCCGTCTTCTCTATGCACTCGCGGCTTTCTACTTCTTTTATCTTCAGATGGGCGAGGCCGAAGCTTCCAGCTCCGATTCAAATCCTTCCTCCTTCTTCTCTTACGCACTCCGTGAATTTCTTCCTTCTAAGATCCTTCTATCTGGAGGAACCAGCACCCTTCTCCGAAGGGGTGCACTAGACTCGTTCGGAACCTCGATTCCAGGCAGAACGGAGTCTGCGGCGGCACAGCCAGGCAACCGGAAATAGAGATACCATCGCGCAAACTATTTATTATTTATTTTTATTTAATAATTATTTTAATTATATATATTTTTTTTTTTTTTTTTTTTTTTTTTTTAAAAATAATTTTTTCTTTTTTTTTTTTTTTTTTTTTTTTTTTTTTTTTATTTATTTAATTTTATTTTTTTTTTTTTGGGGGGGGGGTTCCAGTTTCCAGTTTCCAGTTCCTGGAAACCAATTAGTCATTTCCAGGTTCCTGGAATCCTTCCAGGATTCCAGGATTTCCAGGATTTCCATACCCTTGAATATTACACTCTAACTACTGAGGTTAACGGAAGATCCGGCTCAAAAACAGCGATAGATAGATTTATTGATTATAGGATGTTTTTATATTAGAACTAAAACGGAATAAGAATTCCACGTTAATATATGATCAAAACAGCAGTCTAACATTATTTAAAAAATTATGATGTGTCTCCTTGAAATTATGCATAAAAATTGGTTTATTTACTTTCTAAACTTTTAGCTCCATTCATAACCTTTCGAAATAAACTTATATTCGTACCTAGAGATTTAAATGAAGAGAAATTCGTGATTGTCAGAAATCGACAATACAATTTAAAAAAGAAAGAAAAAAAAACAATAATAAAAAAAGTAGACAGAATCTAGGTATTAGTCAGAAAGCATTCCATTGTAAAGTAATTAAATTCACTAATATTGCAGTATATATGGAGAAGAATGGAAAATTCGAAGTAATAAATCTACGGAATAGCAAACCTTATTTTATTTTCTTAAAAACAGTTGAATAAAATAATGTTTTATTAATGCTTTATTAATGTTTCTCTTTCCTATGATACAATTGGTTTTTTAAATTAATTTCTGAGAAAATATATTTTGTTTTAATTTAAAAAGATTTTAATATTTTAATTCTCATTTTGCAACTCACCCTTTCAATACAGAAAATTAAAAACTTAAAATACTGTGACTCTTAAGGCAAAACTGGACAGAGTTCTTGTCACAAGCTAGGGCGGGCTTCCCCTGGTCAGGACTCCTAGTATCAATTACCTAAATACGTTCCCTCTTGTATAGTGCTATGCCCATGAGGTTTGTGACTTTTATAATAAAAAGAATATTCTCTTCCCCATCCGAGGTGCTGGGAAAATAATAGAGTAGAAGGTACATTATTAAACATCATTGATTTAATCCGTTATTTGCAAATAAAACTTTATTATCCCAATTAGCTTGTTTTACATTTAATGACGTCATGATATATATATATATAATTATATATATTATATATATATTATTATATATATATATATATATATATTATATATATATTATTATATATCATTATTTAGTATATATTATATATATATATATATGATATAAATAGGGTATAAATATAATATATATATATCATATTATTATATATATAATATAATTATATATATATATATATATACTATATATATATATTATATATATATATAATATATATATATAGTATATATATATATATTATATATATATATATATATATTATATAATCTAACGCTAATATATATATATATTAGGGCGGGCCTTGTTGGTAAGATAGGAGGATCATTAGGAAGGAATAAAGTTTAAGTTAGAAAAATTATTTTAGATTTACAAGTTATTGCAATATCCAATAATCATTCGCATCCCATCTTCGTTCCTAGCCTCGAGAACTCGTCACACACACCTTTTCTATCACAACATCACCGACGACATACACTCATATATACTCAAACATTATTATTGATGATTTATTTTTAAGATTTCAATAGTTCTTGGATAATTTTAATTTTTTTTTTTAAAATTGTGTGGTGCACCAAATATTATTTTTGTATTGTGTGAATGTTTCTAATCGCCTTTTATGTTTATTGAAATTAATTTAAATTAATAATACAATGACACCTCAGACCGACTATTTTACATGTACAGAAAATTTAGCAAAAACGTAAACTCATTGAGAAATCCTTTTGCATTCTTAATTGATAGATTAATAAACAAACCGGCGGATTATAACAAATTGATTACTACAATTTTAAAACCAGTAAAATAAAATTGCTGGTGCCAAGGCAGGGGCACTACCAATTAAAAAGAAAAAAAATTATCGCAGAGTACTTTGAAATCCTTAACATAACATATAATCTTTTGTGACTTTTTAAAATGTTAGGCCATTATTATACTTTGATATTTGAATACTGCTTCGAATGCCTGAAAGAGTTGAGTTCCAGCTTTAGGAAAAGCGAGCTCTTAGCCATTGAATATTTTGGGAAATTAACCCTTGTATTTAATAGTTTTTCTTACCAACTTACAGTAAAGACGTCAACGGGATTAGGTTGTTCATGTTCCATATCAAGCGACAGTAGGACTTTCTAGATCCTTCGTGTACCCGGCGCAAACTTGGCCCCTCTAATTCGTATATTTTCACTGTGAATTAGCTGACTTTTTACACGCACCAGTAGATTATATGAAGTAAGTATACTTATTATTATATCTAGAAGTATATATTAGTATAGTGGAAGAGTTGATACAGTGATAATATAGACTATATGAACCGATATATGAGGTAGTTGTATATATAATATATATCTACTATAATATATAATTAAGAGTATCATACTATTTCCAAATAGTAGGTCAAATGTTATATACATTAATCAATTATATAGTATATATATTATTAATATTATATTTAATCTATTTTTATGAGTGATAGTAATAACCATATACTAATTATAAGTATCTTATATATATAAATAGTGACATAATTATCTACCTAGGAGGTAGGTGAATCTACGGTGATTCGTATACATATACCTATATAGTATATGTACTAATATATAACCTCCTTATATATAACATATTATTAGCTACTGTATCTATTAAGATAATTAAGTACATTTTATTAGTAATGATACTAGTACTATGATATGTATATTATAGTCATATATATATATGATGATTATTATATATGATAAATCTTATATTGTCATGGGTTTGTACAAACTCGGCAGACGATCCCGTCGAGTTGCATATTGCACACCTGTTTACCTGTGATTTAAAAACTTCAAAGGAATTCTTTGAAACATTTGACAATGTTCTATAGGACGATTCCAGAGGTGTCAAGTAGATTTTCAGGAAGTGTTTGAATTTTCAAACACTTTTAAATAAGTACAGCGGGAGTTTTTTTTACAAGAAAGTAGAGTAGGATTTATTAGAAATAGTGTTATATATGTAGATATTATATATATATATTTATATATATATATGGTTCTGAGTATATTTAGTTAATTTATAATATTGTATACTAATATATATAATACTACTCTATAGTTCTATAGTATATTCGGTATATTAATAATTATATAGTACTAATATAGTAAGTATAATATACCAGTATATATATCTATATTAGTATAAGTTGATTATATATAATATATATATATCACATATATCATATATATATATATAGTTTATATCAGTATTATATTTATTATTATGATATATATAGTATATAGGTAGTTACATATAGTAACTACCGCCTATATATACTTCATTATACTTATAGTATCTACTATAAGTATGATATATTCATGATATATAATATAATATATTTTATATATAATATATAGTTATAGATATATATATATGAGACTTATAATATTAGGATAATGATGATATGAGTATCGTATAGTATATATTATCGTAGTATATAATACTAATTAGCTGGTATAATATATATAATATATTTGATAGATATATATATAATATTATATATATATCATATAGTATATATATATATAGTTTATTATAACTAATTAGTATATAGTCATCTATACTGTTATATATAGCGCTATATATATATATTTTATGATCAGATATACTAATATATATAATTGGAAAAACTAGAGTATAATATTAATATATATTATATACTAATATTAAAGTATATATATATTATAGGTATAATATATATATTATACGTATGTATAATACTAT
>JABUQX010015886.1:22500-28383 GCA_015478945.1 Trachelipus rathkii | reverse complement strand
TCGTTTTGGAGGTTCTTCTTTACCACTACGCAATAATGGTAACTATTGTGAGTTTGTAACAGGCTTTTATATATCCCTTTCTTTAAGGCTGATCCGCTAAAATCATCTAGATCCTGCAGATACTTGTGGGAGCGGTACTGCTTAGCGAAATATACTTTTGGGCGTCAGAGTAGCTTATTATTAAATTTCTGAAGGGCAACGGAGAACGTATTCTTCGTCTATTGCCAATACAATCATGGAATTCCACAAAAGCCTCGAGAAGATCCTCCAAATACTCTGGCTTTTCGAGAATGCTATTCTCATCTTCTTTAGACATCTTTTCCTCGATGATTTCCCTATAAACTTGTCTTAACTTTGCGTCTTAGAAAGACCTTTTGAACATGTAGCATACATTGGCGGAAGTTCTTGACTCTGTTCTCCTGTCTCTTTGCCAAATTCAACATGTTCACTTATTATGGGATTGACTCTTTTCTAAATACAATCCTTTCCTCAGATAAACTTATTGATCACTCAAATTTATATAACTGAGTATAATTGTATTGCTACGCACGGGACTTACCGTGTTAACTTCATAAAGAGGGCCTTTAAAAAGAGCTGGTGTCATTAAACACATTCTTTCCAATTCAAAACCATCTTGAGTTTCTTGCCTTATTTTTAGATGACAAGAGGATTGCGCTGGTAAGAAAGTATTTTCTATGATTCTCAAATCAATCGTTGATTTCGTTATCAAAGCATTCAAATAACCATCTTTGGTGATGTTTGGGTCGCTGAATCTCTAACTTTCAGTTCGACTCAAATTTTCCTTTATTTTAGAAGAAGTGGGCTTAAACTTTGGCCTAGCTCCCTGGTTCCCAGAACTATGATAATGAAAGGGGTGAGGATTTTTCGTCTCCAACTCCGCTCTTCTTATCACAATATTAGATTGGATAGGAGATGTTTCATTTAATGCGAAATTAACTTTCTTTCCTCTAGGCAACTGTTGCCTACTTAAAGAATTTCCGGACAGAGCGGGATCTCTTTCATGCCAGAGACTTCTATCCGTATCTGATTGGATAGGAAAGGTTTCGTTTAACGTGAAACTCACTTTCTTTCCTCTAGGTAACTGTTGCCTACCTAAAAAATTTCCGGATGACGGTGGATCTCTTATCGGCCTGAGACCTCCATAGGTATTCAAAGAACTTTCGGACAAAGCTGGATCTCATATCGGCCTGAGACCTCCATCCGTATTTAAAGAACTTTCGGACGAAGCTGGATCTCTTATCGGCCTGAGACCTCCATCCGTATATTCTCGGAATAAATACATTTTTTGCTTGGCAAAAACAGGAATGTCTATTACTTTACCTTCGCGGATGGACATTTTAGAAGAAAACAAATCTAGGGTTATGGGTAAATTAGCGAGAATATTATTGCCAAGTAGCACATCCCAACTAGGATCACCTTTTACTTCGCTCACCTGAAGTAGTGACCGGTAATATCTTCGTTGCATTCTGAGGTATAAGTGACTCTCCCCAAACTTAGTGGCGGTTATTGTCTACTCCTTGCTCGATGAGATCGGTTTGCATGAAGACGTGTACCTTTAAAACTTCTATCTCTCTCTCTATACTCTCTTTAACTTACTCTCTAATTTCTTTTCTGATCGCTCCTTATAAAGAAGCACGCATGTCTGACTTCCCATTTTCTCCTTATAGGTGGGCGCAAGATAAACATTAGTGTAAAAGTGATGGCCTAAATTGAAAGGTCAATCGACACTTTGGAAATTTGCGTAAACTTTTCCAACGATTCGATTAAACTTAAATTTGCATCGAACACTTTGAGTATTTTCTCCTTTAACCTTTCTCCAATCCCTCTTAAGGGAAACGTTCTTAATATTTTGAATTAACATGATGTTTATTACTGCTTTGGATGTGGTAAGCTGCCTCCTCGCGATATCTAAACAGTACTTGGTATTCCCAAAGCTATTTCTTTAACTCCAGTAAGAAATCAGTGAAAGTCTGATATCTTTTTCTTTCGTAGCATAAACTGCCAATAAGGAGATCGACAAACGGGTGGTACGGGTCATGCTGGTTGTTTCGAGGGAAAATCCTCCATTTAGTAAAGAATTCTTCCAGCTTTACAACCTAGGAAAAACTCGAATTTTCAAAAGATAAATGTCGGTGGCTTCCGAAGTCTAACTTAGAACGATTATCATGGATGTAGAAATGATTCTTTTGACTTTTCGGTTTAGGGACCGTAACATTAATAACCATCTCAGTGAGAGTTGATAAGAAATCATCATAACTAATCCCTCGCCAAACTTTGGTCTTTAACCCTTTCAGTCCTGAATTATGAAAAATATATTTAAATTTTTTTTTATAAGGTAAAATTCCTTTTTAGACATTAGGGACTTTTTTTTTTCAAAAAATAACTAATTAGGAGCAAAAAAAATGCCCGGTCATAACCTATGTCGAGTCTTCAAATTTACATACGACTATATACAGTATATTTTTAATATTTCGCACTGTAGTATTATTTGCATTAAATAATATAAATTGCTTAAATCAAACATGTCAAATAGTAAAGATAAATACAGTTATGCGCCATATTTCCTAGATTTTTTTATCAAAAGAAAAAAATATATACGTATAGCTCTAATGTTATTCCAGCTAAAATAAAGGTCAAAGTAATAGAATGAAGTAAAACAAAAAAATTTATAAAAACTTCTTCATATACTATATATATATTATATATATTTATAATTATATGATAATTACTTATATATATATATATAGTATATATACTATATATATTAATTTATATATTTATATATATTAGATATATTATTTATAATATAAAATATTATTTATTATATTAAATAATATTAGTAAAATAGATTTATATCACATGTAATATATAAGAATAATTCTAATGATCAAATATTTTTTAAATATATATATATATATATAAAATATATTATATATAAATATAATATAATATATAATTATATTATATATATAATAAAATATATTAATAATAAAAATATATAATATTAAAGTATATATATATATACTCATACTAGTATAATAATAATATATAATGTATATATATAATATATATATGATATATATATAAAATATAAAATAAAATTATATATATATATATATATACTATATATTAATGAATTCATATCCGGTATAGTTCGGTAAGCCATATCTGGCAGGATCAACTCCAGCCTATGTTACTTATATATAATCATTCCTGGTTCTTTTTATACAAAACAAAATGAGAGTCTTTCGTCTTCCATATATTGTGTTCCTATATTGAATACCCACCAGACGACACTTTATCGTGGGGTATCAACACAAAGGCAGGACAAGGATCGAGAAGGGGGTACAATATCTCAGTGTTTTTGCCAAAAAGACATATTTAGGATATTGCATTTGCACTGCCTCATCATACAGACATGGCAGAATGCAGCTGGCCATACAAACGTAGTAGTCTTTCGTCGTCATCAAGAGAACTGAAGATACAGCCTTTGATTCATCAACCAGGGAAAATTGAGATACGGATGGATCACAGAAACTGAATTACTTATGCTTACCTCACAAAAGGGACTTCTTAACCTCGGCAACTAGTCACGAGTTAAAGCGCGAAGCTAGCTGCCATGTAATAAAAGCTAGCGGAGGTGGAAGGTTAGAAGAATGTCGAAATACATATTTTTGAATACTGACATCATTAAAAAGAGTTACAAAAACATACATATATATATATTATATAAATAATATAATAATATATATAAATAATAATATATTATAATAATATATAATAATAAATATATAAATTATATAAAATATATATATATAATATATATATATATAATATAAATAAATATAATATATAATATTATAATAATATTAACATATAACAATAGTATATTATATATACAAACAAAAGTGAAAAATTATAAATATATTATAATAACTATATATTATAATATATATAATATATATAGTATAATATAAAAATAATATATAGATAAATATATATATATTATAATAATATATACTATATAATATATATATATATATATATATAATATATTTAAATATATATATAAAAATTAATATATTATATATATATATATAATAATATATTATTATATATAAATAATATCTCAACAATTACTAGAATTTATATTATATATAGTGAGAGTATTCCTAATAAGAAACATGTATAAATCTCATAAAAAAATATAATAATATATAATAACATTAATATATAATAAAATACATAATATATATATAAATATATTAAAAATTAATATATAAAATACAATATTATAATATATAATAATAATTTAAAAAATCATATCTAAACACATTTCAACAAACTAGATATTTATATTATAATAATATATATATAATATAATATTAATTATATAAAAGAATATAATAATATAAATAAAAGTGTGAATCGTAATATTTGAATTAAAGACTGTTAAAGTCCTGATGAGGTACACACTAGAGACAACGTAAAACGGGATCTATTATAGGCGTATAAGAAGAAATATATATTTTAAAAATCCCATTAAATAAATTTATATTTATTAGACTCATCAGACTCCAACTATGGGTTTACATCAGTATGAAAAGTCACACGAGGAACTCAAACTGGGTAATTAAACAAACAAACACAATACTCACACACACAACTGATGACAATATTTTTTAAAACATTCAATATAATCAACTCGATCAAAACACTGCACAGAAATTGAACGTAAAAAATGAAAAAGTTAAATTGATAGTGATACATTTGTTCGAATATGTTGTTGGCAAGTAGATAAAAAAAGGCTACGTGTATATAAATTTTAAAAAATAATGCGAAAAACAACTTCCATTTTAGCCAAAATATCGATAAAAAAAATATTTGTCACCAGTGACCCAGTCGGACTGAAAGGGTTCAAGTTTAATTTAAAACCAAAATAATTTAATTCGCTCAAGGCACTTGTGATGGCACCAGTTAAAAAATAAATAGATGAGATAGAAACGGAAACTCCGTTCGATGAGAGCAAGTAATTGGTATAACAGGCCATGCCTCATTGGTGTGGAATAAAGGACTGTTACTGGAATTAGGTGTTGCAAGTTCCCTGTGGAACGCCACCAGACATAAGACTGCCTTGCCCTGCCGGGGCATTCATGTGGGCATTGCTTCCACCAGACCATCCAAGAGTAACATTTAATTGCTGTGGTGGTTTCATATTGTGTCCAGTAGGGGTGGAAGTTCGTCCTGCATACATGGCTTATGGATTTTGCTGGTTGGCCTTTTCAACCCTGGCATGGTTAGTGGAGGGAATTTGTAAAGCTATCCCCAATTTACCTTCTTGCGGCTTTGGGGTGAGTAATTCTCACATAACCACCACAAATTATGCATAAAGTTTTATGGCAGCAGTAGTGGGTGCATAGCAGTCGGTTTTAATTGCTAGACTATTAAAAGTGTTATCAAGAAGAACTCTCTTATGGAAAAACCTGGGGACACTGTCCCTCCTGGAAGTTTCTCGCTCTTTAGCTTCTTAGAGGTCTGGCTTCATGGAAAAAGTGGTGGAAGGGTTTCGGCCGACTTTTATCTGATCAAAAGGGCTTATTGCAGGAGGACCCTCTGGTGGGGGTAGTTACTCCCCTTGGGTGCTAGGCCTCAAATCTTTGCCTCTCACTGATGCTTCTTGCCTCTTTCTATCACTTTCCGACGGTGTCCCCTTCATTACTTAAAATTTAAAATCTATATTCATCCACCTTTTTCATTATCACCTATCTCTCCAGAACCTGAACCTGGGGCTGTTGCCTCTTTGTTCAACTTTAATCAGTAACAAAGAACAATAAAAAAACAACGATCAGGTAGCTGACGATC
>JABUQX010015886.1:0-5000 GCA_015478945.1 Trachelipus rathkii | reverse complement strand
AAACTCTCTTTTGTTAATGGAAAATTAATATGCACCCATCTCACACTTTTGTCTCTCCTCCCCAGTGAACATATCATATCCAGCTCAACAACACAACAATCAACGCACATTTTATTCAACACAACACATGATCCACACCACAACACTCTTACTACAAATCAACAAGAAAAGTGATTCATTTTAAATATAATAATATTCTCGAATGAGATTTAATCAAAATAAAATTATGATATTTAGAATATTCTATATGAATATAAACCATATAAAATAACCAATGTAAAATGATTAAAATTCAATATTAGAATGTATTATCAATGGACACACTCACTAAGCATTTGTGAGAAAAAATATGCTAGGATAAATGGACAGTATTATGAATAACTATATCTTTTACACTATATTATATATGAAATATATAGTGACCATCCAGTCAGTGGATGCTCAAACATTCATAGGACTTTAATTTCCATAGTTCACTATAAAATAGTTTGCTTTATATAGGTGTTATAGACAAGAATATTAGACAGAACACGTGGTATCAGTCTCGTATCTTTATGATATAGAATTCAATTAATTAAATAATTAAATAATAATAATAATTAATTAAATTAAATAATAATTATAATAATTAATTAATAATAATAATATAAATTATATATATTATTAATTATTTATATATATACTAGCTTACACCACTCACCTCACACCACTCAGACACATACACACATACCTAGACACATACACCTACACCTATACACCCACTACTACATACATAGACACTAATATACACCCATAACCTATATAGACTTAAACACATACCTACACCACACCTTACAACACCCAGACATTATGAACACTTACACTTACACTTCTCGCACACAGTAATACACTTACAATACACTTTACGCTTACACACACACTTCCACACACAGTATACAACACACACTATACACCCACCATTAAGACATCTATATATACACACTTATATACACTTCCCAATAGACACTTACACTTTACACTCACATCAACAGATACACTATCACACTTACGCTTATACATCACACAACTCTACATACACAGATACTACACCACACCTATCAATACCCAGCATAGATCAATTTAATTATCAATCACTATACACTTACCCATAGACACTAGCGATTGGTGTATATTATAAGTTGCTAGGATGTATCCCATAGATACATATACTAATTACACTTACTCAACATTCCACAGATACACTTACACTTACGCTTATCAACACTACAACATATACATAACTTTACGCACACAGTATAACATAACTAACACAACTTACACAAGCCATTATATAGACACTTATATTATAACACTATACTAACTCACCTCACCATATATAGAACACTTACACTTAACCCATAGACACTCCACCATCACCTATAAGACACTTACTACTTACGTATAATACTTATATTAATACAACTCAACATACACATACTACATAATACCATATATATACTCGATTTTTTTTTGTATTAATTTTTTGGTCTCTCTATGCTTTTGTATGTGTCTAATCTTGTATTCCTCAGCTTTAGATCCTTCAAACTTATTGATGTGAGCCTCAACTTTAAATGATTATATAGCTTTGATGAGCTCAACTTTTGAGTATGTAGTCTCTAATTATTATTATCGGCTACAGCTTGATGGCTCAAACTTTGTAGTGAGTCTAATGGCAATTTGTATAGGTCATCTTTATAATTTGACTACTCGATACATTTGATAGACTGACTACATCTTTTATATCAACTCTATATTGTATATATAAATTATATACGGCTCATCTTCGATGAGTACATCTTGTCGGTTTATCAATACTATGTGTGGGTTTATCTTTGATGAGACATACTAGATATTTATTTGATTATGTATATAATACTTTAGTTTGGTTTACCTACAATCCACTATGAGCTATATATGAAATAGCCCTTTAATAAATTTAGGTGTCTACTCACCCTATATGTTATAAGGTTAATTGAGTATATCGCTAGTATGTATATACATAGTTGCTATATAGAGATGCGTTCACTAATTGGTATGAGTTAGCTTTCTTAGCTATCTACCTATACTTGAAACATAGTATATAAATATGTCATCTAAATATTGAAGGGCTCATTACACCCTATGTTATAAGTTATGAGGATTCGATTGGTGTATATTATAAGTTGCTAGGATTCTCATTCCTTACTTATGAGTTAGCAGCATTTTCTAGCTTTTTCTAACCTACCTGCCCTACATCATATAAAGCAGAGCTGATATTGACGTTCATTCCCCTATAGATATAAGCTGATACACTCCAAGGTGATACGCTAAGTACATTAGCTGCCTCTACGTGAGCGCAAATAACCAGCTACCTCCGACACCCGCAGGTGCGACCTCACTACTCTCCGCGTTCCCGCCCGTACCGCTGATGCGTCCTGTGTCAGTGTACTGCAAATAATTTCCGCTGCTATACCCGCCCGCCTGACTATAGCTGCGCCCGCAGGCGCTAAATATATTCCCGTTTAGTCGAACGAAAAATATTATATATTAATACTTAATAGAGTTCATATTATCATATTTTTATTTCATTACTTAAATACATTTATTTATTTAAAAACATTTTTGACGATTATCCTAAAAACTGTATAATCATTATTATCGAGACCTCTTATTTGTTTTATATTTAACACGTTATTTCATAGTAGTGATATCAATATTATAAAAATATTATCTCAAATATGATAATCTTATATTTCAAAATTAATTTTATAATGTGCGTTACATACAGAGTAAATTTATAATATCTTTAAACATTTATTATTATATAAATAATATATTATACTTTACGAACCTTTACAGCCCATTCGGATTACAGTTAACATATACTCACGAAGATAATCCGCAACTAGTTGCCAGCAACGTGGAGAATAGTTAAAGGTCATTTGTTTTACTTGCTATTTACTGTTTACATCTTATAATTACATATATTTAATTAAACATTTATTTTTTTTACTTTATTTTGTTTTTTTTTTAATATACTTTTAATTTTAATATTTTTAATTCCAGGAAAAACTTTTGTGTTTATGAAAAAAAAAATATACTCCTCAAGAAGTTGATCTGATATATTAAACATTTTTAATATATATATTACTCATACAATTGTACGATATTTATTATAAATACTAATATACTTTAACAGACCTTAAAGCAGGTTTAAATAACAGTTAAATCAATAGTAAAGGTTGTTAAGCCTAGCAACAAAGGGATAGTAGGCTTTTTTTTTACTGCATTTACTGCTGTAAACTCATATTATTTATTATCAATTATAGGTCATACTAATTACATACCTTAAAGCAAGTAAATACAGATTAAATCTTAAACGTGTTGTACCTATTATAAGTACAGCAATAAAGGATTAGCTAGACTTTTTGATTTTACTGCTTTTCTTGCTATGTACTCATCCTACTTTTACTAGCTAATTTCTTGCTTTTTGCTACATTTTATATTAAACATTATGTTTTTATACTTATTTAATTTTTTAATACTTTTATTTATTATATTTTTATATTTTATTATTCTCTTATTATTATTAATTTTGTTTATTTAATACTATTATTATATTTGTATTTTATATTTAATTATTATATATATCATTATTAATCTTAATTATTTATATTATATTTTATTTATAATATTATTATTATTATGCTTTTGTGTTATTTACTTTCATAGCCTATTGTTTATATAATTAATATTTTAAACTAAACACACACAATTATAACACATCTATTATACTACACTATACTTATATATAACGAATATAACACTTACTATAATAACTAATATACTATAGCACTACACTAACCTAATACACTACACTCAATGAGTTTAAATCATATCAATAAAGTATTACTGTATTGTGTATGATAAACATAACGTATATTATTAAAGTATATATATTATAATATAAT
Organism: Trachelipus rathkii; assembly: GCA_015478945.1. NCBI lineage: Eukaryota > Metazoa > Arthropoda > Malacostraca > Isopoda > Trachelipodidae > Trachelipus > Trachelipus rathkii. The sequence continues at coordinate 1,011 of JABUQX010015886.1, read as the reverse complement.
ATATATATATATATTATATATATATAATTATTATATATATATATAATTAATATATATATATAGTATATAATATAATTATATAATATAATATATATAATATATATATTATATATTATATATATTAATATATATAATATATATATATAGTATATTATATATATATATATATTATATTATTATATATTACAATATATATATATACAATAGATATATATATAATAATATATATATATATATGATTATAGATATAAATTAATTTATTTAATATGTATTATTCATTATATATTATAATTATTATTATATTTATTATTTATTACAATATATATTATATATATATATATATAATATATTAGTGTTTTTTTGTGTGATATATATATATATATTATATATTATGTGTGTTGTGATGTTCATATTAGTGTAGGGGATGCAACGTTAGAGTGAGTTTTCAAAGGAATGACAATATTATATATATATATATATATATATTATATATATTATTATATATATATATAATATTATATATATATATATATTAATATATATATTATAATATATTATATTATAATATATATATATATATTAATATTATTAATTAATTAATATATATATATATATATAATAGTATATATATATTAATATATATATAATATATAATAGATATATTATATATATATATATATATATATATATATTTTTATTATTATAATTATTTATAATTATAATTATTATAAATTATAATTATAATTATATATAAATCTGGATTTAATGTTATATAGACTTTAAATAAAAGATACTTGTTTCTCAGATCTTAGCGTGGTTGTGTGGGTTAAATACCCTGTACTTGCCAAAGTGGTAGGTGTTCGAGTTCTACTTGGGTTTATATTTTGAATTATGACCCACAGCCTCGGACAGGTAAAGACGGTAAGTCTTGAGTCAATAAGGACGGCTAAGAGCAGACGATAAGGGACGGTGGAAAGTCGTGAGTCATGACCGGGTGTGTGTGTGTGTGTG
>JABUQX010015885.1:52500-68377 GCA_015478945.1 Trachelipus rathkii | reverse complement strand
TAGACGAATCATATTAATTAAAAGTGTTTAGCATAATAATAATGTTATTATAAAATATTGTAAATATAGAATTATTAGTGAAATATAATGTATTTTGTTAAAATCTTTCTTTAGTGTCAGTAATAATGATAATGATAGATAATTCCGTCTACTCGCCTGCTCATATTTTATATGTATTTCTATGGTGTCTGTACGTATTGTTATTTGTATATGTATATATGTATTTTTTTTTAATTGAATATATTATTTAATTAAAAAGCACCGTAGCTCAGTGTTAGAGCACTCACCCAACAAATTGAGGGTCCCAGGTTCGCAACGGGTCGGGGAGAATGTGAGCAATTCTCTCATTAGGCTTTGCTTCGTCCTGCTCGAGTTTAATCCGAGTACACCCTTCCTAGATTAGGGACTCTGCCGTGCAGCAGGTGATGTTTATCGCTGTAAAAAAAAAAAATATATATATATATATATTCTATATTATTAGATATAATATAATAAAATATTGTGCCATATAATTATATCGTATACTATATATAGTAAAGATTGATATATTATATATATATATATAATATATATATATAAGTGTGTAGGTGTGTGTGTATTGCGGATGGTACATACATACGCACATGAAAAAGGCAAATCGGTCATTTTGACCTCGAAGGTCGGTCTTATTGTACACGCAAGATACAAATAGAACGAATAAATAAAAATAAAAATAAATAAAAATAAATAAATAAATAATAATAAATAAAAAATGAGTGACCTATAAATATAAATAATAAGTAAATAAATAAATAAAATTAAATTAATTTCACTTTATTTATTTGATAGTTATATTAATTAAATAAAAATAAAAAATAAATAATAAAAATCACACAGGAAACTGACTACCTCAATAAAAAAAATTAGATTAAAAAGTAAAATTAGATAACATTCTTTATCACAGTTCAAGCAATCTGGTCCCGCTTAGCTGCACCATAGCCAGCACAGCTGGTAAGCATAAGCCAAGCCTCGATACAGACAGCACAGGACGTTGCGCCTCCATCGCCGCACACCCAGCACCGCACCGCACCGCACCGCACCGCCCGCACCGCACCTAGTAACAGGTAGAGTTTAAAACATTGATATCCCTCCTCAAAATGGACACACAGGTTTAGGGTGAGCGTAAATAATAATGGCCCGTGCACCCACGGCAGGGGGATGGCGGCCGCAATGTTGATATTGATGTAGACATGATGAAAACTTAGTATACACCCTTTTATAAGGTAACTCGTCGTAGATGATTTACCATGCGTGCACTTCCAGAGGAGGGTGCTGCCGCTCCAAGTCAGGAAATGAACGTAGAGGACGAAACTTGGTATACTCTCTTCTTATAAGGTACCCTCGGTGCTGCCGAGGTAAAATGACACTAAGCCCCTGAGAGGTTTGCCTGGCCCCCTCCAAATAGGAAATAACGGTGAAATGCATGAAACTGTTATCACACCTCTATAATGTATCTCGGTACATCCAGTTTAAAGTTGACACTACACTATGGTTGGTGGGCTGAGCCTCAATACTTAAAATCTATCATAGAAAATGAAAACTTGGATACACCTTTTTGTAATGTATTCTCGGTTGCAGCCGAGGTAACGTGACGCTACGCTCATTTGAGGATGGAAGCTGAGCCCCAATCCTTTGAAAATGACATAGAGACGAAACGTGCTATACACTTTTCTTCTAAGGTAATTCGTCACAACGAGTTAGTGTTCACTTCGCTCATTACGGTATAGGGCTGAGCCCAAAACATGTGAAATTGAATAGAAGATGAAATCTAAATGGATTACGTGGTATACATCGTTGCAGACGAGGTTACGTATTTGCATAAGCTTCACATGGTATTAGGGGACTGAGCCCCATAAATCTTGGAAATTTATGAAAGGATGAAATTGGGAACACAGAGAAGAAGAAGGATAATAGGACTGGAGGAAGAGGCACCGTCTTAAGTTTAAAGACTGGAATTTCTATTTTCAAAAAATCTCGTTTTCTTTTTATAAATGGCAACATTAATTATTGTATTAATTTATTTTATAGTGTTTGATAAATTTTACTCTCTGATATATATTTTAATGTAAATTTGATTTTACATTTTCGCAGTTTAATTTCTATTTTCTTAAAATTTTATTTTTCATATTTGCTCAAAACTTTTTACTTCTGCTAAATTTTTTTTTCATTTTATGTTTATTAACGTAAACATTTTGCGTTTTACACACCAAAAGCAGTAAATTAGTAATCAGTAAATCAAACCCCACCGATGATCTATTGATCATTGATTCAAGTACATTTTGCATAACATAACACAAACTTTTATTTATTTTTTAATTTATTTTGTTTAAACTATAATTTTTTCCTAAATATTCATTATTTTTATATCCAATTAACATAAAAAAAATTTCGTTTTACAAGACCTTAAAGCAGTAATCAGTAAATCAAACACAAACCATCTACCTTCCACCTCAACCTATACTTATTGTTCTATTGATCTACTGATCTATTGATTCAATCATATTTTGTATAATATAACACAAAACTTTTATTATTTTATTTTATTATGTTAAAAAAATGTTTTTACTACAATTTTATTCTTTTTATGTTTATAACCTAAAATTTTTTTTTTTTACACACCTAAAGAAAAGTAAATCAGTAAATCAGTAAATCAAATCACCCCAGACCTATCACCCAACCCACGATCTATGATTTATGGATCTATGGTTCAAATCAATTTTTATTTTTATCTGTTTAAAATAATTTCATTTCTATTTTATTTATTTATGTTTATAAAATAAAAAAATTGCCGAGTTGACACCTAAACGAGCAGATTAGAAAGAAGAGTGAACAAAACACTGGTTGTTTACCCCACCCCACTCTTTATCTATTGATCTATTGATTTTAAGGTTATATTTTGTAAAACAACACTCATGTTGTGCTCCTTTAAATGCAGATCAAGTTCACCAAATATATTTTTTCTAAAAATTTTATTCTTTTTATGTTTTTAGCTTAAAAAAAATTGAGTTTTTACATAACATACCCTAGATCAGTAAATCATTAAATCAACCACCCACCCCAGCACCTTACCACCCCACCCATGGTCACTGATCTAATGCATCTATTGATTTCAAGTCTATTTTATACAAGATTTCAAAAACATTTTTTGCATAGCAATTTTCATATTGGTACTAATTATTCTTAGCAAATTTATTCTTTTATGTCCATAACTGAAAAAATTTTTGCGTTTTTTTGAATTCATCTAAAGCAGGAATCACTTAAAATCTAAATCAAACCACCCTTCCCCTCCTCGCCCTCCTCTCCCTTTCCATGATCTATTGATCTATTGATCTATTGTTTCCAGGTTACATTGCGAGTATCATTTTGGATAAACATAACATAATTAAATAAGTTCTGTACTCACTGCCATCAACAAAATATATGCTAACTTACAAAGTTTTTTTTACAAAGCTGACATAGCATAACTTGAATAAGAATATAATCGTAAAACGACAACCTAACACACCTTAAGCAAATAAACTGCTAACATTAACAAGTTCCATACTTAACTGTAGTAAAGTAACTAAAATGGATACAAAAACATAACCTTATTTACACTTTGTCAAGCATATGCAACTAAATATCATGCTAAAATAAGAAAATGCCATAATTTTAACAAAAATTATCATAACTTGTTAATTTTAATACTGACCAACGATTATTAAGCTAACGCAAACAATGTTAATTTTAGATTAGCATAGTAATATTTAAACAAAATTTTTACATAACTTTACCTAACAATCATAATACAATGGATAAATGGCAAACATAGTAAGTTTCTATCTTCTGTAAAAAGCTAACTATGAACATATCATACTTAAACACAACAGCTATACGAATAAACAGCTATCATAACAACCTAACCAATAAAGCGAACATAGAGGAGTAAAACAGTTTTCATTTTTATGTAAACAAATTTTCAATGAAAAAAGCGTTATATAAATATTTATTCAATAAGTTTAATTTTAAATATATTAATTCACTAAGCAGGAACATTAGATTCACATAAACTGGGCATGTGCGTATATTCTCTACCCAGAGTTGAAAGGATGTAATATAAATTGCATTCTGCACATAACATTTTTCTGCATTTTTGGTTCAACAGCACGCATTCTCGTACACACAGAGAGAAGTTAACTATCCATGTTGCTATTTATTGACATACTCCTGTAACCTTATTATACGGTAAACATATATTTCAGTTAAATATCTTAGCATTTACCACATGAGCTGATATGTTTTAATCCTCAAGTATGTCGACGTCGTCAAGATGTATGTTAATTCGTTTTTCATTTTAATCAAATCTGTTAATATTTTCAGTGTGTCGAACTGTGTAGCCTAACATGTAGCCAAGAGAGGACAGTTATCACAGGCTTCCAATAGTTCGTACATCAAGCTTAAATATGTTGACACGACGAGGAAACATATTATTCATTAGAACCTCTCCACTGTCTCCACGCTAGATATTTCACTACGAGTCTCGATGCATCAGATGACACATACTTAGCCTTTACCTATGTCCTGTGATTCAAGTAATCTTGATGAATCCTCAACAGAAATGAATAGGTCATTATTTGCACCTTGCTGAATACAAACAATACACTCGGACTCCATGTTGTTACGAATAAATATTTAAATGACACTCGTTAGGATAACGTTAAAATATCACAACAAGCGTAGAGGTGGATGAACGTCATCCGTACAACAAATGCGAAAAAATCGCCTTAACTTATGAAACTCGAGCTGTATAAAAGTCTGCAAATGTAATGAGATTCTTTCTTTGAACACCAATCAGAAGAAGTAAACAAGAATAACGACGTACGAACGACCATATCAGGTAGAATGTACGTATAATCAAGCCTGACAACAACAACAACACAATATTATGAAACAAACTTAGACAAAATACAAAGAAAGCACACAACGTATTTATACAAAGATAACATAAAAATAAGTTCTTGAAAAAATATCATAGTAAAGTGTAATTGTTTACTGATCTTAAAGCAAGTAATCAGTAAATCCCAAACCACCCACCCACCTCCAACCCTCCCTCTCACCCTTCTATGAGTTCTAATGATCTATTTATCTATCGATTCAATTACTTATCGAGTATCATTTTGGATAAAAATAACTTAAAAATTTAAGTTCTTATATGCCTTACCTAAACATCATATGATAACGTAACAAAGTTTCACATCAATTAAAGCTAACATATCATAACCTGAACTAGCCATATTTTTTATCCTAACAAGCCTAACATACCTTACGCACGAATAAACTGCCAACACTAACAAAGTTACTATACATAACCGTACCAAATATTATTTTATTATCACATACACGAACATTATTATAATATATTTATTATTATATTATATTATTATGATTATTATTTATATTTTATTATTATTTTATTATTAATTATTATAGTATTATTATTATTATTATTTATTATTATTCATTATTAATTATTATTATTATTATTATTGTTATTATTATATATTATTGTTAATTATTATCTTTTTTTTTTTTAATATAATTTTTTTTTTTTTTTTTTTTTTTTTTTTATTATTATTAATTATTTTAAAGTATTATTATTATTATTTATTATTTATATTATATTATTATATTATGATATATATTATTATTATTTATTATTATTTAATAATATTAACAAGTTATAACAAATGTAAAGTTAATATAATATACCTAACTAGAACATAATACCTTTACGTACGAAAAACAGCCAACATGAACACACACTTATTAAAATCAGTAAGTAACTATCACAGCATCACAAAGCTTAACCTACCCTTACACCCTACAAAGAACCTAAATATCATACTTACCAAGTTTTGATGTATATGACACGGATGGTTCAGTTAGGGTTACACGTAGTCTTATCATTAGGGCTTACTTTCATGATTTAATACAAGCTTTACGAATGCGGCTCCCTCGGAGGGAAAGTGCATATGATTTCAAGAGGAGTATAATTGAACGAGGCGCGGGGACAGCACGGACGCACACTTCCTCAAAACACGTGGGAGGAATCCCATCCGGGCTACTCGCCTTCCTAGCTTTCATAGTTTCAGGAGGCCATGCATCCGATCATGTTAATCACAAGCAAGGCATAGACGACTACGGAGAAGGAGAGAAGAGGATGAGAACCGTCTAGGGTTGAGTTAGAGGAAAATAGGACGCCGAAAAGATTGGCCTTTATCGTTGGGAGATATTGGCAACAGAAACATCAGATCAAATTTAAGAGGGAGAAAGACAGATTTACAGAAGTTGTTTAGAGATGTTTTAGCAAGAGGCCAGAAAGATTTGTCAAGTAGGAGAACCAAGGAGGTTAGCGCAAGTAGTATCATGAAAGCCCCCTTTGCTCGACGAAGAGTATCCCCTGCAACAGTTTCTAGCTGAATGAACATTAGCGAGATTTACAGAGAACGAGAATTTTTCCCACACCCGATTACGCATTTTCTCTAGCCTGAATGGCCAGATAACAAGCAAGGTTAGGCCCCCAATCGGCCCGATATCAAAGTGGCCAGTAAAACGTAAATAGGCAGGATGAAGCAGTTGGAAAGAAGTGTTAGATTAAGAGATATAATGTTGTGGTCAGATTTACCAATAGGGTGAGCAAAAATGGTGTATTTATAGAGAGAAGGACCTGTGGTGAAACATAGGTCAGTGTGTTCAGAAATTGATTGGACGATTCAGAATGGGTGTAGGCTCTTTAATTAGTTGTTCCAGATCGTTGAGATTGATGGAATGATTTTTTTTTTTTTTTTTTGGTTTAGGTTTCTCACAAGCAAATCAACCTTTCCAGTGTGTGTACATTGAAATTCCAAAAATAGTGACCTCAGTATTTGAATCGAGAAGATTATAACAGTTCTTGAGAAGTAGTAAGAGTTTCAAAAAAGCGTGAAAATTTGTCTTTTAGGAGAAAAGTAGCAGAAGCCAAAAGATTATTGAGTAGAAGAAAGAAAGATTAAGCAAAACAGAACATCGAAATTAGAGATTCGAGATTCGAGATTCTTTACAGGAGTGTTTAAGTTAACATAGGCACATACCCCACCCCTTAGACGAATTAGAATAGTTATAGTGGAAACATTTACACAGTAGGAATACCTTCTTTGTGATGGCAGAAGGAAGCTCAGACAAGAGCAAAAGGTTAGGTTAGGTTAGACGAAGACTTCTGAAGATTCCATAAGGAAGGGCAGTAATATGGGAAATTCAATAAGAAAAGCCATCGCCTACTCAATCCCGCCATCATCACACACACAAATACAAAACAGGTATTACAAGTGACCTATTTTTGGAGAAATGTGGATAAAAACATGATCGTAAGTTAAAAACCTAAATTAAAAAGTTAAATTGTTACTTAAATAATTAATTAAAAAATCAGATTTTGGACAACGATAAAAAAATAATAGCGACTCAACCTTTTCGTTAAATCTGCAATAACTTTATAAAAACTAGAACCACAAAAATTTGAACAAAAAAATTAAAACTAGAACTTATCTTATTAAGATACCACTCGTAGAACTTCGCCGAAACTAATAAATGATTAATATGACCAGGTTTAATAAAACTTTCTTCGATGGTTGAAAGAAAGAAATCTCATTACATTTTTGTGGGACTGATTTTGCACTCGGTTCTCATCAGTAGGACATTAATCTTCGCGTGTTAGTTACCAATGACGTCGCATCCCGCCTCACGCTTAGTTGGGGTGATATGATTTACGTTATTCCATGTTTATATCTTATTATTCGTAAACTAAATGAGTCCGATACATTGTTGTAGTCCAGCCGGCAGGTGCAAATAATAGATCCCTTATTCATCTTTGTTCGAACGCAATTCATCAAGATTTGATCACAGGAGCATAGGTTACAAGCTAGAACAGTGTGTGTATTGATGCATCGACTCGTAGTGAAATATCTAGCGGTGAGACGTGTGAGAGGTTCTAATTAGACATAGATACTGTTCTTCTGTCGAGGACAATATAACAGCCAGTGTACGCAAATATTGGAAGCCCATCGATGGCCCCTTCAGACATACGTGTATTAGTTTCACAGTTCGAACATCTGAAATATTACAGCTTTGATTAAAATGAGAAACGAAATAACATCACATCTTAACGACGTACGACATATTGAGGGACCTTAATAATATAGCTGATTGGTAATAACGATATTTACACTGAATATATGTTTAACCGTATAATAAGGTATTCAGGAAGTTTAAATACTAGTACTAGTGGGGATGAGTTTACTTCTCTCTGGCGTGAGAGAATGCGTGCTGTTGAACCCAAAATATGCAGAAAAATGGGTTAGTGCTGCAGAATGCATTTATACTTACATCCTTCAAAGGGGGTTGAATCTCTGGAGAGATATATAGAACATGCCCAGTTTATGTGGAATCCTATGTCCCCTGCTTAGATGATTAATATATTTAAAACAAAACTTATAAGTTTTTATGCTATTCTATATAACTCTCTTTTATTGAAAACTTATCATGTTTAAGAATGGAACACTTGTTTTTCTTCCTTCTAGTGTTCGCTTTATTGGTTAAGAGTTAAGGATGCTGGTTATTTGTATGGCTGTCTTTGTTGTTACAGTAATGTTATGTTCATAGTTTTAGCGTTTACAGAGGATAAAAACATATTTACTATGGGAGAAATTTATCGTTAGGTAATTAGAAAGTTGAGTAAAACATATTGGTAAAATTTTGTTAAATATTTTTATGTTAAAGATAAAAAAATAGCAAATTGTTCATATTACAAAAAATGGTAAGCATTGACAATTAGGTTGGTTATGATAACGTTGTGGTTAAATTTACCATTTGAGAGTAAAATAGCATTGATATGCGAAAGTGCTTGACAAAGTGTTTAAATAGGTTATCGTTCTTTTGTACGGTATGTTAGCTACTTTACTGTTGTAAAGTATTGGAACTTTAAAGTATAGCAGTATATTCGTGCTAAGACTTCTGTTAGGTTTGTCGTTTAGTAGATTTTTTCTTCATTTCAAGTGACATGCTATGTTAGCGTTATTGATGTGAAAAACTTTGTACGTTAGCATATTTCGTTGATTAGTGTATAAAGAACGTAGTTTTTATGTTATGTTTACCAAAATTGATAACGGAAATGTTGATTGAAATTATAAGATCAATAGCTCAGTTTTTAAGTATATAAACATAAAAGGAAAAACAAACTTAGAAAAAAATATATTTTAAACAAATAAAATAAAAAATAAATAAAAGTTTTGTGTATATTATACAAAATATGAGCATTGAATCAATAGACAATTAGATCAATAGATCAATAGGTAGGGGGGAGGTAGGAGTGGTTTGTGTTTGATTACTGATTACGTTTTGGGTGTGTAAAAATACAAATATTTTTAATTATAACATAAAAGAATAAAAATTATTAAGGAAAAAATATATTTAAAACAAACATAAAAATGAAACCACATAAAAGTTTAATGTGTTATGATGTAGTTACAAAATATGACGACATCAATAATCAAAAGAGTCAATAAATCACGGGTTGGGGGAAGGATAGGGCGGGGGGAGGTAGTGTGGGGGTTTGATTTACTTGATTTACTGCTTTATGGTTGTAAAAACGTAAATTTTTAGAGTAAACGAGAATAAAAAAATAGCAAAACAAAAATGATTTAAGAAAATAAGAAAAAAAATATAGAAAATAAAATAAAAAAAAATAAAAAATTTTGATAAAAATTAAAATTTAAATAAAAATTAAACACAAAGAGTAAATGAAAAATGAACTCGTATAGAAATAAATAGAACAAAATATATATTAGTCGATGTTTATAAAAAGAAAACAGATTTGAAAATATGAATGTCAGTCTTCAACCATAAGACCTTAAGCCAACTCAAGTCTCCAGTCCTATTTATCCTTCTTCTTCTATGTGTTCTCCAAATTTTATCACTTTCATATCAACTTTCAGATTTTGTTGCGAAATGACATGTGAGCGTAGCGACACGTAACTCGTCTGCAACGATGTTACATCTTACGAAAGGTGTATACCAAGTTTCATTTTCTATGTCAATTTTTCAATATTTTGGGGCTCAGCCCTACACCATGATGGCGTAGTGTCATTTTATCTCCTCGCTGTTGACAGAGATTACTATGATAGAAGGCTGTATACCACGTTTCGTCCTTCTATTTCAATTTCCAAGAATTTGGGCCAGTCCCATCCCTCGAAAGCATAGCTCACGCTACCTCGGTTGAACGAATACATCATAAGAAGGGTGTATACCAAGTTTCATTATCTATGATCATTTTTGCAATGTATTGGGCTTCAGCCCCAACACCCAGTAGGCGTAGTGTCACTTTACTTCCGATGTACCGAGTGGATACCTTATTTGAGGGGTGTATACCAAGTTTCATAATTCTACGTTTCTACTTGGAGGGGGGCCAGCACCCTCTCCAGAGGGTGCACGGCTATTTAACCTCGGCAGCACCGATGGTTACACTTATCATGAAGAGCTAAGTGGTAACCAAGATTGTCCTATAAATACGATTCATTTCGCATGTAGCACTGGCAGGGCCACAAGACCCCCCCAATCTGTGAGCAAGAGTGCAACAACGTTCAGTTGAGTCCTTGACACGCCACTACAACGACACGAGGTAGTCTGCTTATAGAGAAGGGGCAAAACTAGAATGCTACTCACTAAGTTTATGATTCTGCGTCAAGTATCCAAGTTTTGGGGCCGGCACCCACCTCCGGCCTCTAAAAGTTAGGTCCAGGTCATTTACTTTCTCGAATTTAATATTATGCAAATACACAAACTTACTCTAAGCAAAAAAATCTACAACCGATTAAATATAGTTATGGGAAGAAAAAATCAAAAAGCAACATGAGATACCACATTCGTTGCACACATACGTGCATGTCAACAAAAAAAAAATAATGAATCTTGTGCACATACCTAAAAATTAATGTAGATGCGAGTAACGTACACTATTGTAAAAAAAAATGACCCCATAATTAATATCTGAACAACTTTTTTTCTTTTTTACAATTTTGCTATTTTGCAGATTTAAACGTATATATGAAAGATACAAGTTCAATAATCAGTTTTCATTAACAAATTTCTTAATTATTTGTCAAAATAACATTTTTTTTTAACAATTCAACATGCAACCTCCCATTGGTACTGTAATAAATAGTACTGAAGTATGACGACAGAGGGACCAAACAATGGGCAATTAAATTTACAATTCACTAATGAAGGTCGTATCAGATATTACCCTGCCAGAACGTCGAGAAGTATACATATCTATTATTATATAGTATTTATTAAAATTTTTATCAAAGTTTTTTAATTAAATTTAAATCAACGAATTTTTTATATTTAATTACATAATTATTCTAACTTTTACTTAAATAAAAACTTTTTCTAATAAGTTTTAATCTATGAATTTTTTCTTGCTTTATGCAACTTCACACATATATATTATTATATATATATAATATAATTAATATATATTATATATAAATATATATATATATATAATTAATATATATATATATATATAATATTTAATATATATTATATTACCTATTAATATTTATAAATATATATTAATATAAAATTATATATATTAGATTATAATATATATATAATTAATAATCTTAGTTATATAATGTATATTTCATATATATTATGTTATATATAATATAATTATATTAATATAGTATATATATATGAGAGATATTATTGATATATATATATATATAATATATATATATTAATATATAATATATATATATATATATAAGATATATAATATTATAATAAAATATATATATATATTATATTATATATATATTAAATATATAAAATATATAATTAAGATATATATATAGTAATGTTATCTTTGCAGATGACAATAAAACGTGAACAAGGAACCTATCTAGAATTACATTTGAATGTCATTTAGCAAACTTTTCCAAATGCATACACAATTAAAAGAAAAATGATTAGAATATATCACCATATTTTTAAAAGAAACAAGTCCCAATTGGTAAAAAAGAATCTACCTATTCTTCCTTCTCTGTAAATTAAGGAAAATTTTATTATATCTTAAAAAAGTTTAAACTCAAATTAAGACAAAAGAGGTCAGTAAAAACAATTTGGAAAATGAGATTTAAAAAAGGTAAGGTTTCTTATTGTTATAAAATTGTTTTCTTTATTGCGAATATAGCTTATCTTTTAGAACTAGATATTTTCTTTACTTTCGAGAATTCTTTCACCATAAAAAATACATGTAACTTCTATAAATAGAATTTATAAAGAGAGCATCTATTTTAAATATTTAATAAGAGAACTTACTGACACACATTTATGAGAATTTGGTAAGGTAACTCACTTTAAAAATGGTTGTCTTACAAAACACATACCTCTTCCTCCTAGATTAGATTAATTTAATCAACAATGACATGACAAGCCCCATTTACTCTCGAATTTAAAAACACACTTTAAATCCTAATTAAAATAATTTAGTGAGTTACTTAATTCTTTTGCACAGTTGTCTCCACAATAAATTACACCGCATGTCTTAATTGTTTGGGCAGCTTACTTAAGCCCTAAAGCTTGTTAAAAACTCTTATTTTTATTGCTTTAAAAAAAACTTTTATGACAACCATAATTTTATCAAATCTGAGGCAATCCTTGGAGATGATAACCATCTTTAATCAGTGCAAACATCTTCTCATTCTTCTATCTTTGAGACAACCGTTGTGAATTCAAATGTTAAGCTCTAAAAAATTAAATTCAAACAAGAGTATTCTCTAAAGAACTCGGTACCTCCTTTAAGAGACCTCAAGATTATTCTCATCATATGGTTAACGATTATTAAGTTTTGAGAATCATGACTATTAATGTGTGTTGAGTTGTATACAATATTCTATTTATTTTTCAAATCTGCCTTTATCTCTCATTCTCTGATAATAAATTTACATTCTACATTTACGAGCTCAATTATTTAAATATAAACATACATTACTTTTATGCTAGCTGATGATTCGTATTAGTTAGTATACTTCTATTCTTTTTACTAGGAAACTATATTTGAAAACCAGTACCTGGATAGACGTGATGTCTATTTTATTTTATGTCATTGGGGATATTCTCAGTCGTTTATCAGTGAACATGTTTTGTTATTACACTACATGTTACCACAGTCGTTAAAATTTCGTGATATTTGATATTGTTTGCAGACCTTCTATTCTTAGTTGTTAGACTCCAGTGCATTAACGAGAACCCAGATACGACGACGCTTAAAAATGTCGATCGCTGGATATGACAGCCGTATGATAACCTCAGTTTACTTGTTTCTAGGACAGGAATTAACTTTATCCCCCACCTTTTTCTGAATACACAGATAATAGCCAAATCATTTCTCATTGTGAGTTCTGTCAACCTTTCTCCTTCCTCACTTCTTATTTCAAATTTCATTTCAATATATGTATATTATATTAATTTTTTTATATCTTGATCGTAAATAATATATATATATGTACCTTTTATTTATTGAAAACTATAACATACGTCTATAATATAGGTAATAATATAATATATATTATATTAATAATATATATATTTTGACCATAGCTCGGGATAAATTTTGGACTCCACTCGTAAATATCTATATTTATTGACAATCATACTACTAAGGAGTACTTTATATATCGGCTGTTGTTTAAATCGAGTGCGACTTCTTCCTATACATTTTTTTCTATCATGAACAGTCTGTCGAACTTTTTATTCAGACTCCAATATTTTCACCAGGTTCTGACTCATTATCGCTTTGACTATTTATTCTACTCGTGTTATGAATTGAATTTCTCTCATGATGTTGCCTTGCGAACATACTTTCTTTGATCAATATATCACCTTCGTGATGCGATCGGGACATTCGAAACACTTCTTTCATTCCTTTGCGAACCTCATTTTATACATAGTTTCCTAAAGTCCCCTCTTTCTATGATACCAGCTTGTCCTTGAGAACTCTGCTCTTTCTCGTCTACCTCTAAGTTTCAAACTTAGTTGACATTATGCTTTCCACAACTCTTCAATTTACTCACACACGGATCTCTATAGAAGAATTTCGTCCTGTGGGGAATACCGACTAGCACCCCTTGATAAAACTTTCGATTCTATCCATAAGGTTATCCACAAACATTCTAAAAACTTTATGTGTCTCCCTCTCCAGAACCCTTCTAACTTTCCTATTACTCTTTCGACTCGGTTCTCCATCTGTCTCCTCCGCTGAGAATACAAACATCACTTCGGCTCTTAACAAAGCTAATAAAAGTCGGTGGAAAACCTCCAAATCCTATCAGAACGAGTTCTTAGGTTGGCGACCAATCTCCAAGAAAGAGAAGAAACTTTTGTGTGGAGTACCATCCTGCGTGTATAAACTGTATTTATGCTAGTTAAACCGAAATATTTCTTTTACTTAGCTTTCATTTCTCTCAGTATATGCCACCTTCTATATCTCGAACAACGCCCGCGATGAACAATTTGGGTTAAACCGTACTAGCTCTCTAAACCTTTAAGTGTTATATGTCTCTAGGCGAGCCCTTTCTGTTTACCAGTCTCAATCCCGGCTTATATAGAGATCATTGTCTCTAAGTACACGGCCATACGGAATTTATGATACACCTTCAAGAGAGCTATCATTATTTCTAAACTATATGCCACGTTTAACACAGTTTTCCTTGAACCTCTATCTTAGCGCTCCAGCTATCTAGACTTGTCTTCTTTTACATCTCCAGCTTTCTCGATACACTCATTTGGTTTTTATTACAGCACACGCGAGCGGCACGAGATGCCGAGAGAACTCGTTATACAACTTTTACTGCGTGCCACCAAGAACTTTACGAATTTGCAGATCGTAGGTGCCAAATGGCATGGCTGTCGTGCAACTTTATTGCGCATGTAGTTATTGTGAGTGTGACTACTTAAGTAAAAACTCCAGGCAGTTTGACGCATCCGCTGCGACAACTGTGTTTAATTCATGTTTTCACCATTCTCCTGCTGTAGCCACGATAGTATCTTGTGTTGAAATCCCTACTGTTCATCTCGTATGTACCTGCCTGGAAGTTTTAACACTACCTTCAAAATATACAATAAAGCCGGCGTAGTGTGCATGAACTCACTGCTTGGCGAAGAACTTTTTACTGTAGACTCTCGATGCTTTGCACGTATAATCGATATGATTACAAACACACGCCCTCCCTCCGGTATGAAACTTGAGTGGCTCATTCCGTAATGGTGTGACAACTAGCCGGAAACTCAAGAAAAACGGTAGGACCAGCGGTGTATAGCATAATAATACAACTATCCGATATCACACACAACACATATATAATATATAAATAGTACCATACGCGTGAGTGTAGTACTCACTAAAGAACTAGCGACCAGCGCAAAGGCTTGTTTGACACCTTATACATAATTTCATTCTTAAGTATATAGTACTCAGACTTAGCCAATGCTCGTGCTCTTATGTAGGTTACTGATAGTCTCTAAATACGTGAGTTAGTATAATCCAGTACTCTCTCGGTAAATCACTTTGTATATAATATATATAGATAATAATATATTGCTAGCTATATTATATATATATTCATCAGTGTGTCACCAGCAACTCATTTCACGCTGCGCACACCTGTAGTTCAAGGAGGGGGATAGTCCTGTATGTCTTCAGCTCACTCATAAAACTCATACGTTAATTTACGCAGTTATTTAATGCACATAGTAACACTGC